>BGPR01003667.1:0-69922 GCA_013235015.1 Araneus ventricosus
ATCGCTAATGTATAAATAAAACTATAGCATAAATAGAAATATTTATGATCCTGGCGGTGAATTATTCTTCAATGAATTTAAGTCTATAACATTTATTTAAGTCCTAAACTATAATTTAAGACGTAAATACGGGTAAATATATAAAAAAGTATAGTGCATATATAACAGTATAATATATATACAAATTATGTATTTAAGTCTAAACTTTCGCATGTATTTAATAGTTAGAATTATAGAAGTGTGTCTAAATAACTGGCTTCAATTTGGAAGCTAAAATAACAAGGGCTAGCTTTCTGAAACATTTAAAATTTATAACAAACACTAAGCACTAACATTAACACACATATTTACAGTAATTCTAACAATTAAAAAGTGTTTTTTTTTCAGGATGAGAACATTTTACATGTTCATTCCCTCAATTCACAGTCCTAAACTGTGTCATTTAGCGTCGGCGCCTTTCCACCATAGATGGCGCTGTTCTCACTGCGCAGGCGCATTTGTTTCAGAATTATTTTATAGAATCTGCACATGATAGCTTTCAGATGATAAGATGGAATTTAAGTTGGATTGAGTGAAGAATTGTTAGTGTATTTGAATTTGTAAATAGCGACCCTGACGTTGAATAAAAGTAAAATTTAATGGTTGAATAGTGAACTTCATATTAATTTAAAATTTCTACATTTAGTAATTAAGATAATATGTTAATGACATCGATATGAACTAGTGAGAAGTTACAAAACGGACGTTTGGGCACTACGTATGATTTGGTTTGCAACGGGCCCCATATACGGCGGATCTTCGGTGGAATCCGGTTTCGAACCTGCGACCATCCAGTCCCGCGGTCGAGGACCTTACCACTAGGCCACCGCGGCCTCACCTTCCATAGAAGCAATGATGAACACACATTGTGTGCACTGTGAAGCTGGAAAAAGCTCTTAACCCTCTTTCTGAGTGAACAGGAAATAGAATAATAGGGTATTCTCCAGGAAAATGAATGAAGGAAGTATATAGTTTTAAAATTATAAATGTTGGTACTAATTTTGTTGACCGCTGAATAGGTATATCACAAATTTATCCCGGTAAAAATATATTCTAAAAAGACAATTATTTAGAAGGATTTTCAAATGCATGTAAATAAAAAAAGTATTTTAATCATATAAGGGGATTTAATTTTAAGTAAAAGATTTAAACCAAATATGTAGAACGGGAATTTTTACCTGTTAGTTATGTTATTGCACTGAACAGTTGGTATAAGGTATGACACTGTTAAAGAACTATGAAATCAAAAGTTCCTAATCTAGTTTGGCTCTAAGCTGCGAAGTTCTCTTTCCTGAAACCCATTAAAACTAATTTTTAATAATTTTTTCTCGAACATATCTAAACCCGATTTTAATTTGTTTGATTAAAATAAGAAATCTAAATTACAATATTTCGAATAGAAATAAGCAAGTTTACAAAGCGAGTAAAGATAATTCAAACAATAGCCAGAGTCTGTGTTTAGTTATATTACAGGAAATTTTTAATTTATAGTTTAGAACTATAAAAAATATTGAAACAGCGTTGAAGAAAAAAACATGCTTAAAGATAGACCAGATATGATAGTTGGATTTCTTTTTTTTTTTTCCTTTTTTTTAAGTAGATAAATAAAGTCTCAGTGAGTTGAAATTGAAGACACGTTCAATAATGGTGCACTGTAAAAGTTGGTTCATGATTTTCAGATGGTTTAATTTTATAGAAAGAATTTCGAAATCTCCAACTCTATATTTAAGCAAGACGTATGGAATTGTATTTCAACTTAATAAACCATATTACGCACAAGTACGTTCCTATTTTAAACATCAGAAAATGCTACTCATTTTAACTATGATATTAATGTAATTATTATTTTAATCACATATAATTCAAATATAACTAAAATAATAATTATTGGATTAATTTATGTATGTGATCTACATTAATTTTCGTATAAAAATTTCGTAACAAATACTTCAGGTTACAAGACAATACTGGTTCAAAGATGCTGATTAAATTATTTAAAATATTTTACAAGTCAATTTTAATATATTACGATGGAAATGCTTTACATTTTATTAAAAGTTTGTTGCTATGATACTCAGTTCAGGGAATTATTAAGAATTATTAGTGTTGCGACTCCTCTTCCAACGAGTGACGTAACTGGACACTTGAACTTTTCCACCAATCCAGAGCAGGCATCTTCAGCCAGGACTCTTTGAATATTATTCGAGAATTGGTGGGAAAATAATCCAAAGACAAATAATGTGTGCAAATGGACATTCGAACTTTCTTCAGTGTGACATCTGTTGGCTTCTCGATTGACAATCAAAAGACTTCTTTTAAAACAAAACAGACATTTATTAAGCACAACCATTACACTTCGTAACTGCGTACAACGTAACTTCGTTCAAACGTACCGTACTTCTTGCAATCGTCTCTCTCTCTCTTTCTAAAAATCAAATTCAAAGTAGCGCAACATCTTACTGTTGCCACTTACCTGATATCATACACTGATATACAATAATTGTGTTGCAGTCATGCTTTTGTCAGGCATAATATGAAATAGGCTTACACATTTTGTATATAATCAAACTTTTCTTAATGTGTGTATTTTTCAAGAACCTTTATCATCATGTAAATAACCATAGCTTTGTTATAGTTTAGTGCAACAGTTTGTTTACCCTGGTGCAAGGAGAATGTAAATAAGCAGAGGCGATTTCGGCACCATCAATAAAAGGTGTTCGTTTCAGTGGCTATCTCTTCCTTTGCGTAGGATATGGATTCAATAATTATATTTCAGAAAGTGGATCCCCAGCTCTCAACAGCACTCCCGGCCCGTGGAAACTAAGGTAGGAGTAATTTATTTAATTTGTTGATTTTACTCCTAAAGTATTGTGACAATTATTTAAACCTTTCTGAGGCCATGGTAAGTATACTTACCACCAAATTCATTAATTTTAAATGCAATTTGTGAGGTTGGTGTAAGTTTCCGCAAAATTTTTCGATGAAACACAAACCTAGTTGTTCCAATTTCTTATCTCGAACCATAATGAAGTGTCTTCATTTCATAATTAATTAATAATTAATAGAATTAATCAAAAAAATTAATGCAATCCAATAAGCTAAATAAATTTATCTTCTAAAATTAATCTCAATCCCAAAGTTACTTTATAGTATTACTACTAGAAAAATGTCCCTTTAAAGGGTTAACAATAAGTTAAATGTAAAAACTCTGAGGTGTAATATACAGGGTGTCCACACTTATTGTGGGCCAATAGCTAATTTCTAAACCGTTAGAGATAGACATACAGTTCCAATTGGAAAAATGCTTTAAATGAAGGGACAAATTATAATATATGTCTTTTGAGTGAATAAATATATTCCTGAAAAATTTACGAAAATCGAACCTTTTATACACTCCCCAGGTCCTATCAATCATATTTAGTAAAATATTTTTAACACTCAAAGAATTTAAACAGAAAAAGTCCCACTCTTCTGTGACTAAAACTGGCCGATTTATGGAGCTTTGAATATCGGTGATTTAGACCACTTTACACCATTTCAATCGCCGCCTTGAAGACGATCCATCAATCAATGCGCAGCACTTGATGACGAGGCCGCTGATTGGTTAAAAATCATGGAATTCAAAGCTCCATAACTCGGCCAGTTTTAGTCACAGAAGAGTGGGGCTCTTTTTGTTTAAATTCTTTGATTGTTAAAAATATTTTACTTCATATGATTGATATGAACGGGGGACTGTTTTTTTTTTCAGAAATATATTCACTCAAAAGACATATATCATAATTCTTCCCTGCAGTTAAAGCATTTTTCCAATTGGAACTATATGTCTATCTCTAACGGTTTAGAAATTAGCTATTGGACCACTATAAGTGTGGACACCCTGTATAGTTCTCTGTTTCTGAAAAGAACTTTATCTGCCATTCTACATCATTTAATGTTTGACAAAATTTCCCCATTGATTTTGAAAAAGATTCGGCTCTATCCTCTACATAATCAGTTTGCCTTGTGTAGTTTATATTTATCTTAGAGAACCATGAAAATCATAAGAGTGGAGTGCTGATTCAAGTGTCATCTGAATACGATTCAAAGTTAATAATTGTTTTCCTCCCATTCAATTCAAAATTCGCATTAATATTCATCTCAATCAATATTCATTCGAAAAATTATTTTTTTTAAATTCTCAAAGATATAAGCGCGTCTTTGATTAAACCAACTGAGAATTTTATTTTTAATAAAAATGAAAAAAAGTTTTTGTTCTTTTTGTTCCTTCAGTGTGTAAGCTTCGATCTGAAACTTACAAGAAGATTCATGTGAAATCTAATTCAAGGGAAATAACTTTCAAAAGAATGTACACAGTGGTTTCTATCAGATTTTATTTATTTATATATTTGCTTCAGTGAACAGATGAAAAAACAAATTTATTTTATTTGTTTTGCTTTCCCAATTTGGTAGTTGAAGGAATAAAAATGATACGACATAAAGAAGCGAATCAGAAGCTGAACTGTTTGATTTCTTTGTTTTAATATGAAAAAACTATGCAGAAGGATGACAGCAATTTTAGTAGCCCTTTCGATTCGATATTTTTGAGATTAACGTTATTTCATTTTCATTTTTCTACCTTATCCTGAATCGAATGAACTTTAGTATGATTTGTAAAATCTCCATTTGCTGAATAAAAATCTTGCTTACGCGAGAAACAAAATTCAAAACGTCAAGTTTCAAATAATACTCACAGTTTCGATTATCGCTATAACTGATTGATAACTGCTATGCTGAAATTTCGACAAATAGGTATCCTTTACGTTTTTCAAATACTTTACTAGTGGGGAAAACATGAACTCTAAATTGCTGCCATCATAAAGCTATTCCACTGATGCATCTAAAAGACATCTACTCGGGTAGTTTTAGATTAAAATGGCACAGATCAGCAGCTTGTGAATACTTTTTGTCTCATTGTAAAAATATTTTTTCAGTGCTTCCTAAACAAGTACGTCAGAAAAAAAAAGTGGGGTATATCGACAGAAGAAAATGCATCATACTAATTTTGTAACAAATCGAAAAATGCTTTGAAAATGATGGTAGCTGAAAGGCTGTAACATACATACTCGTGACTGGCAGCTCAAGGACATATTATCCTCTTCATTCACATAATTCGATGTCTTTAAATGTCATTAATGCAAAATAAAGCGTACATAAAAATTATTTGGTATTTAAAATCCTGTATTATATCTGTATTTTGAAGTAGAATAATGAATCACAGATAAAATAAAAGAGGAAAGCTTAAATGATCGAAAAGTGGAAAATATACAATATCTTGCCAGGACGCATCCACGGACACGAAAATTCTTCGCATACTTCAGTCAGAATGTCCGGAACAATAGCAGCAAGAACAACGCTAGTCCTATGTTACAAATCCAATAGTACCACCTATACATCCGTATAATACTATTGTTGAACCCCTTAGCTGGTTTGTTTTCTCAACTATCTAATTATATGATACCTTCTATTCTGGGAAAGCGCTCTCATTTTAATTCAATTGAGAACCTAAAGAAGAGTTGAAATGTTTTTGGATTCTACGTAATTTTTGTATCGAATTATAACATCTGTGGATGACTTCGTTTTAGTTTAAAAGAGCGATAATACGATGCACGCACGGCATTCAAACAAGCCAGTTAAGGGGTTAAAAATAATATAATTATCAGAAAACCTGTCCTTCATATCTTTTTTAAAACTATCAATCTTAAATAATTATCTGGTAGTTAAAAATTCGTCAAATTGATAGTCATTTGCTCTTTCTACGGAAAGCGCATTTAATTACAACAGATTCAATCATAGCAACTGCTAAGCACAAAAAGTTTCCAATAGGCCTTCCGTGCATATATTGTTACAAAGCTATAAAGTTGTTTCCCTGAGATGCTAATCTTGGCGACAAACTAGGCGACAGATTCGGCGATCATTTTGGCGACAAAATTTGGCGACTTTGGCGATAAAAGGAATTTTCTAAAAAGATCTTGAATTGCCAACCTATTTCTACTGGCTGCATGAACTTTCTGGAGATTACATTACTTCCTTCGTAATGACGTCACTTCCTGTTGAAATTATTTAAAAGCAAGCTCTCAAGCTAAGAGGAGTTAGTTGGATTTTGGATCAGCAGGAACACTGGTGAGCTAAAAATGCATTGACTGTTATTTTGAAAGTGCTGTGTTTGAGATTGTTTTGGTAATCGGTGTTGTAAATTTCTAGAAGTACTGTTTTAATACTTGTGCTACGTTCCTTCGCTTAGAATATTTGTAAAATAAAGAGCTTAATTTTTTTAATTCTACTTATTGGACTGCATCCACGTACACCCACAAGACGATTTTGTCACAATATAATATATACTAGCAAACTGTTTTTAGTTAAATTAAGTCATATTGTTAATCCAACGTTAGATGACTGGGAGGCATTTATAAATTTCAAATCTAATATTTCTTCTTAAATTTTTAAAGTAAATAAATATATAAATTATTATTTAAAATCATTTCCATGAAAAATATTATTTATTTAGCAACACAGACTCCAAAAAATAAAAAGAGGAGCCAGAAGTTGAGAGGTTTTGAAGTAAATATACGCCTGTTACACATTGCGTGCAAAGTGTGTGTAAGAATGGATAAGACTGAGAAAGTTTTGAGTCAGAAAACATTCGCAAATAAACCTCTTAGCTGTCCGTTAAGTTTAAACATTTATCAAATAAAACTGATATTATTGACACAAAATATTGGCATCGCTTACAACAATAAACGCTCAATTCGAATCTAAAATAAACATAAAATAACTTAGGTAAACATCACGACAAAGCTTTATTTAAGCTCATTTTATCAAATTTAGACATTGCAAACGCTTATGAGAAAGAGCTTTACATCTCAAATAATCTTAGCATTCGATATATCTTCCTTTCCCATTTTTTTTTGGAAGAATTAAAAGCATTTACGAAAAATGATGATATCCCTTTAGCCAAGATCAACAGAAAACAAAATATGCTGTGCCATATACACGTCGAGAAATTGTCTTTTTACGTAGAAAATATTTCAGAATCTACAAAAGCCTCGAAATCCATTCGATTACTTCTTGCGAAATTGCGTGTTTCTTTATGGCATATCAAATATTTGAAGAATCCTCTATAAATCATACGCAAGCTTTCTTGATAAAATAAGTGGCTTTGTTCCGGTGTTGAATCACTTTCAGCAACGCTCTTGTACGGCATCGACTTAAGATCAGATATAACATCTTGAAATTTATTTAGAGAGTATATTTTGAAGACGAAAGTGTTGCATTTCTCAAAAATTGCTTCTATTATTAAAATGTTTCTTTTAAACTGCCCTGTTTAAAGGATGAAGATATTTTGTGCAGCGAACTTGCCATTTTTTTTTTGTCTTTTCGATAAATAAGTGTCATTCATACAAAACAAATTATGTCATTTGTTTTGTATGAATGATGAAAGCGCGATTGTAGAACATTCCTATGGACATTCTGGAAATATATTTTTGGCAATAAGTCCATCAAAAATAATTTTACAGTAAGTCCTTACTTATTAGGCCATTTAACTCTTTAATCCCGATGAGACTTTTTTCCTCTAGCCCCTTTAAAACCGGGCCTTTTTGGGAGGATACGACATGAATTGGACTCTCTCAACCTTAGTGGTCGTTTACCCCACCACCTCACACCCTACTGTAACCTTCCATTATTATTATTTAAATTTACTAGATGATTTATTTTATTTAAATTATTATTTAAATTTTACATGAGCTTTTAAACGTCATTGAAATTATTTATATAAAATATTATTTTTCTAAAATATTCAATTAATACAGTTATTTAATTCTTTAATCCTGAAGCGACGTTTTTCGTCTAGCTTCTTTAAAACCGGGACTTTTTGTCAGGAAGCGACATGAATTGGACTCTCCCAACCTAGGTGGTCTCATACCCCACAATCCCCACACCCTATTACCTTCCCTTAAGACACACGGAAATGGGCTGTGGTTGGCAAGGATGATTGGACCCCCTACCGCGCTTATCTCCGAAGCTATCTCGGAACCTCCCTTCCCCTCAAAAGAATCCAACCGCCTTCATAGCTGTTAATGGAAATTTTCAGCCCGCCCGAGACCGCCTCGCTCGGTGTGAGAGGTTTAAGGGAAAAAAATTAAATCTGTTATTTTAGCTAGCTGACTGTTTAATGCAGAATTGTAACTAAATATATATTGGAAATAGATGTTCGATAACCCAACGCTTTAAAATTTTTCCAATAACTGTTTAGAAATGTTAAGAGATTCGTTTTTATTTATATAAATTGTCTGAAAGGAAGGTTTGATCAGAACGTTTTACGTTAGGTAGCATAAAATATTTCAAAGCAGTAAACAAATATGTCTGGAATCATATTTTATGACTCGTTCTACTATAACTATATGTAAACTATACTAGAACATTTACGGAGAAATTCAATAACGAGAACTATAGTATCTTATACTCTGTGCATTATAAGTAAGCTCATAACGCTAAGCGGAACGTTTTTGTATAGTTTGATAATAACATATCTAGTATAAGCTCGTATAAAATTCCAGGTGCTTTAGGAGTATTATGTGTTTCTATTGGTAAAAATAATTTCCTTTAACCGTAGTATAATTTTCGTTCATGGGGCACTTTAAGAGCCTTGTGCCGTCTTAAAAGTTATGATCTACAGGAATCTAAAAGAGATTACCACTATGCCGAGGTTTTATTGTAATGAAATGCTTTCTAAAAATTTTTATTTTGTCCTGTACTCAAGAGGGTTATAGGTTTTGTCTATATTGCACATGAACTTATGTCATTCAGTGAACTCAAAGATTTAAAATTATAAACGACAAGCATTTTTGTAGAAGTTAAGAAATAAATAAGCGTATGATCAGTTGTTTCTATGAAACACTAACATTAAGATTATTTGTTTGTTGATTAGTTCTGATTTTTCAATTTTTTAGCTTTATTTTCAAATTTCTTTACCTTTACACCACAGTATATCGCGGAATTCGGAGCCAGGACGGCTTCCTTCCGCTTTAGTAGGTATATGTGGACCTTTATTAAGGCTAAAAAAATACAAACTTATTTAGCTAGAACATGAATCTTTCATCTTCATGACGAAATCGAAGATGTATATTGTTTGATATCAAGTTGTTTAACATTTTGTAAAAATTTTAATAGAAACAAGTAACACAATAAAAAACAATGCAGTGATGGCTAGTAATCGATATTACATAAGTTTTTAACAGTGGTTTCTTCATTACGAATTCGAAAATTTCCTTGTTTGATTTGAATTTGATACATACTTTCTAAAGCATAAAATAACATATATTATACAGAGTAAATAACATCATTATGAATTTTATGACAAATTAGACTGTTACGGAATATTACTAAATAGTTTAAACATTTTTCTTTTAAAACACCCGACTAAACTAGACTTTAAGTGTTTGATTGACACCAGAATATTTTTGTCTTATTGGGTTTTGATCACAAAGAACACTTTCAACAATTGGAATGAAATTCCTTTACCAAAGGATGAAAGGCGTTTTAACCTTTGATAATATCTGTGGAAAAGTCTCTATTTCGCACAAGATTATCAGGAGAATTCTTAACTTATTTTGACTTAAAATATGAATAATTGATAAAATACTTATCTACGTTCCAAATGATGACATCTAGTATTTTCAACATCTTTATTTCCTTGTCGACCAGGAGATCATGTTGTATACATACTAGCAGCAGATAACGGTACATCAAACATTCCTAAATATTCATGTTACTATATTGTGCCTCTCTTCGGCATTCAACCGAGTGCACTTGAGTTCTCTAGCTCCACAAGCATGTGTCCTAAAAAATGCGTGACACCTCACAGTGGGAGCGTCGCTGATAGAACTGACTTTCTCACCAACAGCAAGAAGTCAACTTGCAAGAAAAGGTTAAAGGTCGAAGGAGGGTCCTCCCCCATCCGGCCAGGCCCTCACAGGGTTCAACGGACTAACCTCCCTTACTTTTGTGGGGAAGTTCGTAACAATATCCGTTTATTAATGGATTAGCGATATTCAAATCATTTTGTTTTATAAACATTTGAACGCAATAAATATGTTTCCAAAGCTTTAAGCATTAAAAAATATTATATGCAAACGCTTTTGCGTGCGATTCACTGGAAGCTTAATGTTGTATAAAATTGTTTTATATATATCGAGGACTGTAAATGTAGCGTATTTCTTATTTCGATGCCGGATCAATAATTAGAGCATAATACATTTTTCTATAAAAAGTATCAGTGTTTTTTATAGAACGACGGCACTTTCTATTCATAAAAAAATATATAAATACTGTTCGTTTCAAAATGCTGCGAATAGTAATTTTGGACGATTTCACTAAGGAAAGGGGTGACAGGCAATGAATAAGATGAGTGCTTTTCCGGAGCTCTTTGTTGGGTCAGGACCTTCGTCCTATTAAGCTTTGTTTTTTACTTTGTCTGTTTTTAGTTAATCTTTAGAGAAAATAAATAAATGAAAATAAAATATTTTATATACTGTTAAGTAGAATGTAAACATCTCACCCTCCTATTTTCACTTCACCCCGATTTTTGAAATCTACTCCGTCGGGCGCATGCGCAAAGGCGCGAAGCGTTTCCATATCTGAGAATGATCAGTATGTATTGGTAAGCTGATTTATAACGATCTGTAACAAGATAGTTATCCTAGAAGGTAGAGTTAAGAAAACGGAAATTGTGCTAAAGTGTTAGCATTAAAAAATCCTTAAAGGACTCTTTACTTTCTGGAGCAGAACATGTCAATTAAGTCATGAGTATTACATAACTATATGTGAGATAGTCCATATCACTTGCGTAAAAATTGTTTATCATAAGAATATCTCATTTAAAATAGGCAGCCCTTTCAAGGCTGTGATTTCATACGGAACCACCTCTTTGAAAGCTTTATTCTTAGGCAGGTGGTGATCTTTCCTTAATCTGTAAGTACAAATGCATTTTCTAATATTTAATAAATCCAACACATAGAAGCACAATTTCTAAATTTTTCTTACAGATTTACACAGAACTAATATCTATGACACGAGGGAAAATCAATCTTTTGTTCCCTTAACAGGTTTAACAAATTAAACGCATATGGTAGCATTATATCATATGTTGAGAGTAAGCTGTACGTCTTGGTGGAAATCAATTGGATAATATCAACTATTTATTGCCATTTAATTTGAATTAGAAACATGTTCCTCAATATTTTGCTTTTTAAAGATGTTTTAGAGTGATTAATGATGTTGAAAATGATTTCTTTGCGTTATTATTGGTTATTAAAGCGTTTTTTAAAGTTTGAAACTTAATATTTTTATTAATAAGCATCTACTGTCCTAACGCCAGGAGAAAAACACTGGACAGGGTTGCCGCAAGTAGACGAGTCGAAGAAAGGAGGTAAACGGGTATAAAATCAACCGCAACATTTGGCGAACTAAGCACACTTCGTAAGGCGAGAATTCGTTTTCGACCGTAGTACAAAGCGAAACGAGACTTCCGTCGGTTCTATCTGCGTCAAATGAAATAAAGCCCTTTCCTTCACCCCCAAAATGCAGTGGAATATTCCGTTTCCATAACGCCCGCCACAGGCAAGTCTGGTGTCTAGGATTTTTCTCGTGGCGGTAATACAGTATTAAAATTGCAAACACCAAATGATTTTATCGAGAAATACAAATTATGAAAAATGATAAGTTTTATATTATCGCCAATAAAACTAACGGCTAAACAATACGGGAATATTTTTAATACAAACTAAAAATATATGAAATGAACAGCATATTTTGTTGACGATAAATTTTGATTTGCATCTCTAAAACACAATACAATAAAAAGCGATAAATTTTCCTTTACAAAGTTAAATTTATACACAAAGCAAGAAAAAAAAATGTTCATATGATCTAGCGCTGTTTATTATTACTAATAAGAAGTTAACATTAAAATGGGGAAGAATAATTTGCAGTTAAATAATTGTGCAGTAAATTATCAGTTATTATATATTTTAGGTATTTGGGACTCACCATGGAAATATGTTATTATAAAGATGAAAAAGTTTAAAAAGACAGGCAATACTACCCTCGACAAGTATCTGGTATTTAGTCTTAAGGTCATTAAAATTTACACGTTAATTCAACTATTAAGGTTTGTCACTTACGTTTACCATAAGGAAAATTAATTCGAAATAGCACAAAAATACAATTCTAGAAAAGTGCTATCTTCAGATAAATGGTAGAAAATTTACTAGAGGATAAATTCGACTTTATGTTTATCATTCTATTTATTTTAGAATTAATCAATATTCATGATATCTTTATATTGATTGGGAATATATAAGCATTACCTATGAAATATTTGTAGTACATAATGTGCTAAAAATGTGTAACTATTACATTTAGAATAACTATTATACAATCAGGTAATAGATGAAAAAATTTGTAAAAAAATCATCTCTACTAATAATAAAGGAGAATGTGTGTGTCCAGGTTTTGGTCCTCTACAGGGTAGACCGATAAACCAAGAGCTACGAAATTTGGCACAAACACACTTTGGAGGGTGAGAATGTGTACCTTCGAGCCCTTTATTCGAACCTTTATTTAGAATTTTAATTAATTAAAAATTAAGCGAAAATTTGGCGTTTTTCGTTAATAACTTTCGAAAATAATACAGCACAAAAATCTTAATCATCTGAAAGGACAAAACATTACCTTTTCAGTGTTATCAATTAAATTGCCCTAAAATGCTTCCTCGAATTTTAACGAATTTTTAAATATTATTTTTTGTCATAATTTTCAACAATCCTTTTCATTGTTGCCTATTTAATTTAATTGCCTATTTATCTTTCATTGTTGTAATCTGAGATATGATGCTAATAAATTTTGATTTCATATTTTATTTCTTCAAAATTTTTGCTAAATCTGTAAACAAAGCTCTCCAAGATATTGCTTTGCTTACATTAAGAAATATATGCATTAGGCTGAATTGTTACAGTTGCTATGTTTTCATTCTTTTCTCAGCATGTTTTAATCCAGCTAACATGCTGCTGGCCATAAAATGTACTGCTTCATTTTAATGTTGAAATCAAATGCACGTTAACGTTGTTAGGAGAACCATGAATATAAAATGATACAGGATTAGATTGCCGGTGGTCAAAAAATGTGATGAGTCATTTTAATGTTGAAATCAAATTTCAAATTTAACAAGAGAAATGAAAGTGAAGATATCGCCGACAACATGGAATCAGAGGTTACATGACATGGTCAGTTATTTGATTCCATTACTAACATTTATGTAGACAATGAACAGAAAAGGTCCTAGGTCATTAATAGAACATGTGTTAAATATCTACCTCAATATGAAGTTTAAATTTACGTTGCTAAGAGAACCATGAATATAAAATGATGCAAGATTTAATTGAAATCATATTCCAGGCAAACAGGAAGTTCGCCGAAGGCGGCTAGTTTATAATAATGCTGAATTTTCTCAGTTAGATTAAGTTTCCGTTTAATGCAATTTTTGTTCTAGTTGTCGTGTCGACATGCACAAAGATGGATAGAAAATCATATTAGTCTTCGACGTATTTCGTCTAAACATTTATACAAATCTACAGTTTTGGTCTAAGGGATAATACTAAATTTTTTCGTTTACTTAAATTCAAGCTTTGAGTTATTATATTCACCAACTGACTGACCGACCGACGATGACCAATCAATAGTTATAAATAATTCCAAAAGTATATTTTCAGACACAAGGTGACCAAAGTTGCGAAGGATCGACAACAATCTCGATGTTGAATTTTTTGACAATTATATTGCTCTCTCCTTGTATACTTCGAACCAGATAATATATAAATGATCACTGCTTAAAATCAATTAGATTAATTAATGCATTTCATGAATATTTTGTCTAATTTCTCAGGAAATTTGATTTGCAATACTTTTGACGACAGTCAAATATACAGTGAATACAGTCATAAAACCGTTAAAAATTGCTTTACACATTTAATTGCAGTTGATAAGCACAAGGATGTTACTTTGAATCCCCACAGATTCATGAGTGAATCCAAATTTTCCACTCCAAATCCATTATTAAACTCAACTTATTTCAAATGTAACTTATTCCACCAAATCAAACGCTTATAAGAGTTCTTATTCTTAAAGTTAACTTCTCTTCAAAGAGCAGTGAACCTTAAACGACCTTTGATCGTTCAGTACTAGCTTATAAATATTTCTCAATACCCAGATCTATCTGCTCTGACCCCAAGCAAATCGATTAATAGGAATCTTGAGTGCCAGCAGCGAAACTATGATTAGAACGATAATTTTCATTGTTCGTCGAATGCAGCTGGGAAAGAAAGAAAAAGGCGCAGATCGAAATGCTTCCCAGTCGACTTTGGAATGTCTGCATTCCGGTCATCTGGTCGCTATCATTAATCTTTAGCCTGGTGTCAGAAGAAAGGACTGCATGCAGTCGTTTGTTGTTGTCTGTGCTGAACAGATAGACCAAAATTAAAACCAATAATGATATTGGATTGCGCATGTAAGTAAGTGTCTTTAGATAGGGATTATTTTAGATTTAGGGGATTTATTTTAGATTTATAGGGATTATTTATTATTTTAGATATTCCATTAAGGTACCCGACTAGGTTCCGAAAAAATAAAAAAAACATACGCAAAAAGAGACATACAGAGATAAATAAGAAAAATAGGCTTAAATGGTAAGAATTAGAAATAAAAATTCATATATCATCAGTAATTTTTGAAAATAAATTTTTTCAAGAATTAAAAAAAAATCAATGTTAAGAATAACACCATAGTGGGAAAAATGTGGGACATTTTTAATTTTAATTTCTCATGCGTACTTTTCAAACTATCTAGAATGTAATAGACTGCAAGACAAAATTTATTTTAATAAATAAATATTTTATGATTATTCAAAGATGGCGTCATTGATTTTTTACCAAAATTTCCTATGTTTCGAAGTGAAAGTGACTGTAAAACATGATTAAATAAAATTATCATAAAATCTGCTGTTTACTACATCCGCAAAGGTTGTTGACACATGTGTACCAAATTTCAATGAAATTAATGAATTGCTTTGAAGAGATCACGTTTTCCGTAGACCAATTTTACCGAAATTTTCATTTTTCAGAAAACGTATTTAGAAGATATAATAGCACATTAGTTCAAATAAATATCAAGGAATAAGAATAAAAACAAAGACTGTTTTAGAATCTTAAAAGTTGTGGCTTTATTTTTAGGTCATAACAAAGGTTTTGTATTCTTCTTCGAAAATCTCTTTTTCAACCTAATCGGATAACTTAAAAATTCAGTGAATAAGGTATATAAAAATGGTTTTAAGTTTGATCTTAACATGAGAATGTTTATAGGCAGGATAGTATCTATAAATTGCTTTATATCACAAGCTTGATGCATGATGAGAAAATGGTTCAAAATGCTGTACAGGACAGACCGTTGGACTTACAGCCACGGTATTTATCACATAGTTATTTCTTGAGAATTAGATGCTTATTACGGAAGGATTTTTCTAAATTTTATTTAGATCTTTAATTAAAATTTAAATGAAATTTTAATGTCCTCCCTCAGTAACTTCGGAGCATACTATAGCGCTAAAACTATTTTGGCATCATTTTAAAATTCAAATTAACTTTTCAGTATTGCCAATTATATTTCAGTACAAATTTTTTGAAATTATAATAAATTTTTAAAAATATTTTTGAGTATATTTTACTACAATACTTTTCATTGTTTTAATTACGGAATGTATGCACACGCACGTTGGAACAATATTAAATAACTTTTTTTTTGTGCGTGCACGTTATTGCTGCTTCAAGAGCAAGTCTTCAAATTAATGTAAAGGCAGACAAAATAACCCTGAAGCGTTATCACGTTACGATGTTCGAGTCTCTTTTAAATTTTTACTGTTGGGATTGGTGATTTGTAGATCTTATTTTAAAATGTTTCCAAATAGATGCAGATCGGTTTTAATGAGAAATATTGTTCAACATTTCATTAATGGGTTCCATATTATGCAAACAGAAAGTTCACTTAAAAAATGGAAATGAACACCCTGGTGCTTTGTTTGCTCCCTATAAATGAATCAAGATTTAATCCTATATCTGTATTGTATTACATGTAAATGCCTTTTTATCGCACATTGACCGGAGTATTTCGTTTCAAAGTGAGTATTAAAATGTTTCTTATTTAGCATTTTGTAACAGAACACCAATCGAAATAACTGCTTATTTTAACTCTACTCTAAAACTCATTAATAGGCTTTGTCATTTTAAAGATAAACAAGGCTGGAACTATCCCGTCCTGCAGCATGGCATACGGAATAAATACAAATGACCGGTCGAGCGAAAGTCCAGCCGGAAGAGAAACCAGTCGGACAAGGTGGAGCTACCTCCTAAAGACCACAACCCCACCTCCGTCTACATCCCCGTCACCACAACAACCCAGCTACAGACTTGTCCGATGAACCTGGTGAGAAGAAATTTCACAAAATACAATTTACGTAACCGTAACAATAAGTAAGAGGAACGCGTGGAGCAGTAGAGTTACAAGGCACAGATCCAGGGCCCGAAATTTCAAACAACCACCAACCGAAAGAACTACAGAGACCCAAACCTCCACCAAAAGTCCATCAACCAGACCGGCACTACTTAATTCAAAACAACATAAAAATACAGTTTACATCACAATACAAGAAAAATACATGGTTACAATTGAAAAGAAAAAGAAAATAAAAACAGTTTAACATTCAAGAAAGACCTGAAAAACAGATTTAACAATTTCAATTAAGCCCTTTCTTGATTGACCGTTCTGCACAAGATCCAAGATACCCAAAGAAGCAAAGTCAGCAGGAAAAAAGTTATTCCTGATTTTACCAAAGAGAGGACATCCATAGATGTAATGTGAAACAGTGCCTATATCAGTATTACACATGCAATTGTTATCTTTACCAGAAAAACGACTCTGATGAGCCGGGAAACACCCATGTTCAGTTAAGATTTGATTAATAAAAAAGTCACCAAAACATCTCCTTTAGTCAGTGGTTGGAAAAAGTCCGAAGGTGAATCTAGACTGTTGAGAATGTTCCCATCTCCCATCTAAGTTGCCATAATTTTGAAATCTGATTTCTAATTTTAAGATTTACTAAGGATTTAGGAGTTCCCAAAGAAACATCTACATCTTCCTTTCGAGTGGCTTCCTTTGCAAGGAAATCCGCACACTCATTACCATAAGTACCCAGACGGGCCTTGACCCAGTGAAAAGAGCAATTTAGATTTTGTAAAATAGTATTAATGTCTCTAATGAGTTGAAATCTGTCATTGACGGCTTCTAGTAATTTGAGAACAGACATAGAATCTGTGAAAATATGAAGTTTAAGAGTTAAGATATTCAGTCTCTGAGCTGCATGAGAGCACACTTAATAGCATAAGCCTCGGCCATAAATACGGAAGAATCATCTTTTAATCGGATAGAAAGAGATTTAATCTCTTCTCCTCCCCTAAATAACACAATTTCACAACCAGTTTCACCTTCAATCTTCGATCCATGGGTGTAAAAATTATAATTAGACTCATTTATCATGTTAACATTTGAATGTTCAATATTCCAAGAAATTCTACGCCCCTGCCAGGGTGGATCCCGTGGAGAATTAACATTAACACTGTTTGCAGTCAATAATTTATCATTTATTAAAATATCATTTTTTAATTTCATCAGTTTAAATTTTTCTTTATGAAATTTAAGAGTGAGGTCCAAGGGAGGAATTCCCGCTAGTACCTGGATAACTGAAGTGGAAACAGTTTTGTACGTTTTAGTGATATTTCTCAGAGCATTGCGCTGAAGACTCAAGACCTTTCTGTTTATAAGAGTAGTGTCCTTGTACCAAATCCCAGATCCATACATCAAAGCCTTTTCTGTGACACGAAGATAGATCTCCTTAACAACCTTAGGCTTGACGCCCCAGGTGGCACGACAAAACCTTATGAGTTTATTTTGAAGCTGTAGCGATTTCTCCCTCAAGTAATCATTTTTTAAGATACAGAAGATCCATTTTGTAGAGTGAAGGTAAGTTTCTTTTCTTAGAAAAGTATGGTACAGGCGTTCTGTACCATATTACCTCAGTCAGTAATTATGACGGCATTAAACAGCACTGGCTCTTAACATTTCCGTTCTCTGTAGGTATATAATAATATCTATGCATTTTTAAGTTTTAATTCGTTTTCTTGCTTATATGAGTCTTTGCGATTCCATAGCACCAATAAGATTGACTGCTTATTTTTAAAAAGTTCTTAAAATGATTGGAGTTGGTTTAAATGAGAAATATATTTCCCTGGATTCATTTATGGATTTAGTGATTTCTAAAACATAGGAGGCTCGTTTTAACCCTTTCGTTTACAATGACGAGTCTGACACGTGCATAGAATAAAAGAATTTTTGATATCTAAATTGGTAATAAAGTCAAAGTAGCAATTAATTTTAAATACAAAAATCACCTGGACACGCTTAAGTGTCTCAAGTATCCTTTAGCATCTTAAATAGATTGAAATAATAAAAATATTCCGAATGGGTGGTGTCGTATGTTTAGGAGGTTAAATAAAATCGTAAGTCAAGGGGTTAAAGATTAAATACAAGATTATTAGCTAAGAAAGTTGCAATAAGCGACTTAGATTTGCATCAATGTTTCGGAAGCATCAATGTATCATTGGTGAACAAATAAATCGTAAGTGAGGATATAATCACAATATTTAAGTATTCAATACTATATCACCATTAAATCCAAAAATATTTATGTGCGATCGGAGTATTTAAATCTTTCTTGACTTATTTATTTTATTATAGCGGCAGTTACTTTGACTAATTATAAGAATTATTTTTCGCAGGCTCTTAAAAAAATTGTAGATCTCTCGGTGATATAAATATCAATTTGAGAAATGTATCTTCGAATACTGCAAGAGCACGAACTTTGATTAAACAACCGATTTGGAATAAAAAACACCGGTTTACTAGTTACCAAAATGCCGATAGATTAAGTAGATTTGCGTAAATCTTTTACCAATAGTTTAACTGAGAATTTTTTGGGAAATCAGATGAATCATTTTCCTGCATAACATAAATAGCGGTTTAATATCTATACAAAACAAAATACGTAGTAATAATATGAAACCAACAATGGTCTTTGATTAAATATATTTATTTTTTAAAATGCATTACATAAAATAGGAGAGAGTCGTCGAATTAGATTGGTGCCTAGATTAGACTTAGTAGCATAACTTCAATTCTATTAAACATTTAAACAGTAAATTAGGCAAATTATATTGTTATGATGCAAAGGCTGTGAATGAAATCATTTTTAAGCGAAACCGTTACTTAGTTTCTGATACAAAAGAAGTGCTTTGATTGAGTTATCACTCATTAATTATTTCAAAAAAATACAAAAAGCCCTTACGTTGTTTTAAACTAAGTGGGAAAATTTGTTATTATATCCTCAGATAGGAAATTTCTTATTCTACAAGTCACTATAATCATTTTATTAAAATCGTTTAAAAATAAAGTTAGGGGAATTTATTTGTTGTTTTCTCCAAAGGTTGAATAGATTGGACTATTTAATTCAATGAAATTTCTATCTTAAACTACAGGATTAGTTCAAAAAATACCACTAGTAGTCCTCATAAATTGGTAAAAGCAAATAAATTAATAAATAAAAGAACACTCAATCATCAAATGTTCGATCAAAGAAACCTAAAAACTTAGGATCCGAACCATTTATATTATTTGTGGCGAAATAAAGAGGAAGAGGTGGTGATACAGTGCATAAAGCGTCATATTTGTGTTCACGCGTTGTATGCTGGTGTGAATTTGAGAATAAAAAATATATTGGCTTTGATTGTGTTTAAAGAAATTTTCGTGGTCCACACTGGGTCAGCAGTAGTCCAATCTAGGTGAACAATTCCTTTGATTGGAAGGATGACACAATTTAAGCTTTTTTTTTCCTTATTTAAAGTATGTTTCACGAAAAGTTAATTACACTGGCCTGAAGCTAAATATGCTAAAAAAATTCAAAGACTTGTGTTTCATTAAAATTTCTTCTCCAGCACTGTACATTAAAAAAATATACAGGCGGTGCAAATTTGGTGACACTCCCCTATATACAGGGCATACACAAATGAAGTGACTCATTAAAAAAATAATAAAAAAACTAAAAATGTTGGAACTGCGGTTTTTTTTAAAGTAAGAGCGCATCTAAAAAATTTTCAGATAGGTAACGCGGCGTTATGCCGCTCTAAATTTGTTACAGCGAGAAAATTACGTACGCAATGGCTACCCATCAGCAGATGCCGATGGGTGTATTCTGGTTCCTTTTTTAGTTTTTCTTGAATATCACGAAAACTCTTCAGTTTTCACTCTACATATGAATTAACAAATTAAAGGTCGTAATTTTTCCTACAAATACATGCTTTTATTTTTCTTCCAGTTTTAATATTTTCTCAGACAATGGCTCTAAACTAATTTTTTATTTCCGGTAATTTACGACCCCCTAGTCCATAGAAATGGCATGTTAACTATCACGAAAAAAAGCCTTTTAGAGATGCGCTGCCATTTTAAATTAACCGTAGTTCCAACATTTTTAGGGTTTTTTTATTAATTTTTGAAATGAGTCACTTCATTTGTATGTACCCTGTAGATAAGTGTGGCGTAATAGACCCCAGCCATACGTCACCTATTTTTCGCGGCTCTGGTTGGTTTTACGCTGTTGCTTTTCTGGTTGGTTATCTAGGATCGTTTCTCTCGGGAGTAACTGTCAAAGGGTCGTACTCAGGTGTTAATTTAATAAAGTAATACCTCTGCCTTCGTCGACTTCGGATATCCTCAGTTGCAGTTTTTGTGGCTTCTTTTACTCGAAAAATTTTCTCGTTTTTCGTCGTTTTCTCGAAATTCCTCAACGTGCGAAGGCTTGCTTGTGTGACATGGGGTTATTGATTTTGAAGTTAGTACCAGTGTCAAAAGGCCAAGAACGAAAGTGATTCCAGATAGTGCCTTAGAAAGGTCTTTATGGAGGGAATTCACTTTCCAAATAATAACATCTGCACCTCTATCTCCCCCTTTGACCTCTACCATAAGCCAAGAAGAATCCTCAGAAAGGTATAAAATTGTAAATGCGATGTTAATTGCTCATTTATTCCTTATTTTAACCTTTTATATTCTTTTCATATAAATTTCTTTCTGTTTTTAGTGTTAAACACCATATGTATTCCTTATAAAATGTATTTTTGATAAGTATTTTTGAGTATCTAGAACGAATTAATTGAATTTACATTGATTATTAATGAAATATCTGCTTCGGTCTCGGATTTCGCCGATTGTTTTCGGACGGATTATCGACGAAAACCGAAGTATTTCTCTATTGGTAAACAAAGAAATTGCATTTTAAGACACAATAATTACATAAATGTATCCAAAACATTAATAATAATAGCATTCAGTTTCCATTTTAGAATTGATAGGAGCTAATATTTTAACGTAACTAGTGTTATTAATTCTTCTTGTTGGATATGTAGTGTATATTCCTATGATTATCCATACAATTCTTTGCTTTCAATTTGAAAACAGTCTTGCTCAAAGATACTAAATGAATTTTAGTTTTAAATGACACTTCTTCTCAACATTTCTGATTTAATTCATAAAAGATATTTTTATGCAAAATTTAATTATACTTTAATCAAATATCAAACTTTTCCCTTTTTTATACAGGGTGTACACTAAAGTCCTTCCCCACATTAACTTGGGAACGGCGACAACTATTGCCACAAACTTGGTGTCTATGTACAGTAAAGTGACCATGCGCTACACTGTGAGATCAGTTTCACGCCACCTGGAAGTGAACAACGGAGTTAGTGTTCCTATCTCGAAAATGGTACAAGATAGGGGGAAAGGTCAATTACAAAATTGTAGAACTTCTTCGATATAGTACGAAAAGACACTTTGAGCGCATTAACGCTTAAAATTCACATCTGTTTGTTCGCATTTTCCGAAATAGTGATGTCACAAGACATGGACAAAAGGAGAAAATTTTATTTTTCGGACAAACAATGACACTATTATACTTTTTCCTGTGGGAGTAACTCAAACAGCAGGTGTATGGACATTTCCACCAACATTGCAGGACTTTCGTTGACGTATTACAGCAGCTGCGCTCGCGGACCAACTGATATGCTAAAAAGCGTGCAAAGTGAAATTCAAACAAGAGCCCAAATCTTGGTTGTAGATGACGGAAAAGAAATTGAAGACAAAAAATTAATGTTTCTTTCAATAAGTAGTTGTTTTTTTCTTTCTCTTTTCGACCCGTTTTGAGAAGTCACAGTTTCAGAAATTGAGAACAAACAAATGTGCATTTTAAGCATTCTGTTCTTCGTATTAGTGTGCACAAGATGTATTTTCGTATTAAATCATAGACGCTCTACAATTTTGTAATTGACTTTTTTCGCGTATTTTCTACCGTTTTCGAGATAGAAAAGCTAACTTCTTTGCTTGCCGCCAGGTAGCGCTGTGACTGATCTCATCGTGTAGCGCATGGTCACTATGACATAGTCACCTAGACACCAAGTTTGTGGCAATAGTTGTCGCCGTTGTCAGGTTAATATGGGGTAGAAGGACTTTAGTGGACAACCTGTATAAAATTAAACACTAATAAACATAAGAAATAGGCAATGTGTTACTTAGTAGTTTTAAAAAACGATTAGGAAAAAGATACCAAGAATAAAAGGTCTCACTTAATTTCAACCTCTCTGACTATTGTTTAATCAAAATTTACAGTGTGCTATTTGTCATTTATGGGACTTCTTTGATCCTCTTCTAAAGTTTCCTTCCCTAGCAGATAAAATTCAGCTCAGTAGCGTCTAGAGCTCCGTGGAGACTCTTAAACTGTTCCAAAGCAAAAAATTTCTTGCAAAGATCCATTTGGAACATCCGTCGGTCATTTTTATCCCAATCCGAAACGAATGGAAACTAGAATTGTGTGTTAAAAAGATGTTTTTTTTTCCCTTTTTTAAGCGTAAAAACATTTTCGCGTCAAAAAATGTAGTTAAACATATCATAGCTGCCCAATATGCCTTTAAAAACTATGATTAGCTTGTCCAAAAGGGCATAGGGGACGTTAGAAAGGAAATCTATATATGCACATTATTCTACCAATCCGAATCAGATAAAGAATTGAATTTCTTAGCAATTTCCTACGAGAGACTGCCTTCAAAATTAAAACTTCAGATATATTGGATATTCTGATATAATATTTTTTTGAAGAATGGAATTTAGTTTCCCTCGTTTTTAAACCACTTTCTGGAACATTAATCCGATGCTTTGGATGTTACAGCGAATTTTTTCATACTTTTTATTGATAGTAGACATTTCGATAAGCGAGTTTCAATTTCGGAAAGAAATGATAAATTTTCTTTTGGTCTGAGGGCTTTTTATAGATGATGATTCTGATTTTTAAAATAAGAATTTTAAATTAGACATTCATAGTATATTAGACCACACATTATTATTTTAACTTCGCCAATTTCCAATAACTTTTGTTCGAATTTAGTGTTATTCCAGAGACTTTGTTTATCTCTACTTATTAGAAAGGAAAATGTGTGTGTGTCCTCTACAGGGCAGACCGCCAGACCTAGAGCTACGAGATTTGGAACAAACATACTTTGAAGAGTGCGAATGTGCACCTCGGTGTCCTTTTTGAAATTTTAATTAAAGTTTTAATTAATTAAAAATTAGGTGAAACTTCGGCATTTTTCCTTAATAACTTCCGAAACTATTACAGCACAAAAATAATTTTTAAACCATCTGAACGTGCAAACAATTACCTTTCGAATGATATCAATTAAATTTCCGTGCAATGTTTCCTCGAATTTTAATAAATTTGTGAAGAATTATTTTGGTATAATTTACAACAATACTTTTCGTAGTTGAAACGCAACTCAAACCGTTTTCATCATTTAAACAAATATTTAATTGCATATTTCTCTTCCATTGTTGTAATCTGAGAGAGAAGCTAATGGATTTTGCTTCCATATTTTATTTCATAAAGATTTTTTGTGAAATCTGTAAACCAAGATCTCCGAGATATTGCTTTGCTGACAATAAGAAATGTATCAATTAAGCTGAATGGTTATGGTTGCTATGTTTTCATTCTTTTCTCAGCATGTTTTAATCCACCTAATATGCCGCTGGCCATAAAATGTACTGCGCCATTTGAATGTTGAAATCAAATACACGTTAACGTTGTCAGGAGAACCATGAACATAAAATGATACAGGATTAGATTGAAATCATATTCCCGGCGAACAAGCTGGTCGCCGAAGGCGGCTAGATTTCAATAATTAAAATAAATATATGTTTAATAAAACTTCCACGTTTTTTACATTTAACTTTTAAAGCAATGCATAATCCTGTATTGTGACCATCAGTTTAGTTACACCATGTATATCTTTCTCAAGAGAATGTAATACAATTTATATAAAAATAAGCAGTAGAAAGAAGGTACCGAATTTGGACGTCGCCGCCAACATTGGACAGGTATCGTAAACTTAATTCTATTAAATATTTGTGTGGTAAGATAAGCAACTTATTCTTCCACGATGTAAATGAGGTTTATGTAATCATTTTTTAGAGAAAACTTTACACGATTGCAGTTAGAGAACACATGTTTATGTTCAGATATTGCCGCATAAAGAAAACGTGCCAGCAGTCACCGTCGCTTAGTTCACAGAGCATTGGATTTTTAACGTGATTGTAAGTGGTTCGAATCTAGGCCCTGTTAGTTTAATACCAGGACTGGTATTTTAATTCTAAAATGTCGGTTTTTTATTTATGAACTAGACAATTCTAGATTTTTCTTTACACTTTTGGATAATCACTAAGGAATATTCCTTAGTATACTTCCTTCCTTCCTGTATGAATGCTAATTCCCACAAATTGTGAATAAGTCTTCTGTTCACCTTGTTCCAAGTTGCTGGAGCTGGCAAATCTACTTTATTGCTAAAATTAGGTTAAACAATTCTTTGCATCTTCATGACAATATCTTCAAGAAAATGTTTTAACAAAAGGTTGATAGTCTTCACGCTGTTTCAAAGTAAGTAATAAAATATGTTATATTTTCTAAGAGAAAAATTGTTTGTTTTTTCAATTTACTATAATGATTTATATTAAAATGATTTGAGGATAAGATAATATAATTTTTGTTGTTGCTGTCCAAAAGTTTTTCAGATTGGACCAGAAACACTTGCCTAAAATAGCCTGTTGAAATCAACGTAACAATTACCTTGAACTAGAGGAATATCCCAGAAACCAGTTATAACAGCTATTAGTCTTTTTAAGTTGGGAGTGGAGCAAGCAAAAGGAAATATAAATAATAACAGCGCATTAAATACATTAAATGTTAGTTCAAACAACTAAGGTATCATATGTATCGCATTATATGTATATTTTGTTTCATATGTGAAGAAACAAAGGAAGAAGAAAAATGATTCAATGAATAAAATGTACTGTGGTTCTTGCATTATGTACTGATATAAACTTTACAATAAAAAAGTACTATTACTTTAATTGGGCTTAAAGAAATTAGTTATACGATTTGGGAAACCAATTTCTTTAATTGGGCGATGACACAATTTTTTTATGCTGTGTTTTTTCTACTTAAAGTGTATTTCTTAAAATATAAACTACATTGTTTTGATGATAAACTACAAAATATTTACACCTCTTTTTAATAAGATCACGTCTTTATCACTATACATTAAAATATATTTTGGTGATTAAAATTTCAGAAACATAGTTCGTAAAGCAAATGGAATAGAACATGCCTTTCACAAAAGAATGTATACTACAGAATCAATAACGGGACAAAATCTTGGAACACATGGCTAAGAAAACGATTATTTTTCCCTCTATTCAATCTAAGGAAGTCATGCTAACAGCCATCAAAAAGGAGATCCAAGCACACTTTTTGAAGATTGCTTGTCCACTCAACAAATATGAACCACCAGCTCATTCATGGTATCGTAATGAATGCCCCGGTGCTTCTATACATTTTAAGGCGGATAGGAAAGGCCATACAGCTATGGCTCGTTTAACTTCCGGTCACTTAAAAACCCTCAGATTCTCTCGTGGTGATAAGAAGTTCAATATCTGCACGAAGTGCAACATGATTGAGGCCACTTCGCAACATCTACTTGACTGTGTTGCCTTGGCGTATAATGACCTGCCTAAGCGACCGGATTTCGTGTTGGAGGTGATGAAGGCGAACGACCTCATGGATCTGATCTGATTCAGATAAGAATGATTAGAAAGAAGAACAATATGAAAGTTAGATGAACTTTACAACAACGCCTATTTTACTCCATTTCTGAATACATTTTTAGAAGCGACAAAACACGCTGGAATATTATTCAAACCGTGCTTCAGACCCTGAAACCCTCCTGGAAAATACCGCTGGCAATTTTCCTGAAACGAAATGTAAAGGGCGCTAGAAAAAAATGAAATCCTTTGGCGTCTTACATATATATTTCACTATACCTTCAGACTCTGGATTTACGATGGACTCGCCGCATGCTACAAAAGATGGAACCTGAAAGAAAGAATTTCTTCCGAAAGGAATGTATCTTAGGAACAATATCTGCCACACAATGCTTCCATACTGAATGAAAAAAATTCGCTAGGCAAACCTGTGTTAAGGGGTTGTCTCAGACGAAACCTTAAACTCCTTGTGTCTGCAATTCGTTCTCAGATGATGCGCAATAGAAATGAATGGGCACGTATTTTGTGTTTGTAAAAGAATGCCTTCTAAAAATACTTCTCTCTGCTATTCAAATACTCGAGATTTTTTTTTTTTTCGTACTGTTTTTCAAACTTTTCACATCTGCATATTTCAGATTACAAGTTTACTTTTATCTGAAGGCATAAAAATTCTACTACTCATTAACTTATTGTAAAAATACTCACTACATTCATATATAAAAGGATCTAAGCGTCTGTGAATAAATAGAATGAATTGATATCTTTAATATAATATCGAATTTTAAAAAGACATATTAAATTATAAACTATTCACATTGATATAATTTAATATAAAAATTTCAAATATTAAACTATTGATATCGTTTTAAAAATGGTTTTCCTTCAAAATGAATTTGAATGTTGTATAATATTTATCAATAAAAGCAAGGGGATGTACGGAATTTAATAAATATATGTTTTTTTGTTTTTTTGTTTTCGCCTATTTTTAAATTCAAAAAGTCAAATGGTAATAGCATATCAATTAGATGGCTCGTGCTCTCTTGGGGTAAATCTTATTAGTTCAGATGTTGGAATCTCTATTTCCAATCAGCTGTGAACTTTAATTCAATATATGGTTGTCATTATTTGATTCGTTCTATTCTGTAGAACAAATTTCTTCGTATTTACCTCAGCGTAAACAAAAGTTAACATATATCATTAAGAATGTAAAACAAAGTTTTTCCGACATACCACAATTTCAATGTTAAATATAGAACTAAAAGCCTGCCATTAATTTTTATTCTGTGAAAGAAATAATGTTAATCTCTCCGATATTTTCCTTAGATACTTAAAACTGAGAAAGTAAACTGCGATGAGACATATTATTTAGATTTTTTAAAATCTAAAAATAAGTATAATGGTAGGAATATTTTGGATCTTTTTTCGTTTTTGTATTTAAAAATAAAAATTGTAAATGAAAATTATCCAATCCAATAATCCGGAAATTTTTAAAAATATTTATAAAATAGATAGTAATAAATATAAATTAATATAATAATAAAATAAAAACAAACCGTGTCTCTTCGACAAATCTTTAATTATAAAAAAACATGTTTATAGAAAGTGATTAGATATGTTTGTGATGGTACACAATGGTAGTAAACTCCGGAGTCTCTTCAGATTTCTCTCTAATAATAAAGAATAAAAATTCGAATAAACTAATTCTACATAAAACACTTTTAAAGACAAATTTTATGATAATAAAAGTGCTCCCCTACATTCTACTTCTGGAGAACTGGAATTCAGTAATTCTTCTGATCGTTCTCCATCGAACCAAGCTAACCCTCTTCAGGAGACCTATTCGTTTCTTTTATCGTTCTTAGATTTCTCTTCCATCTGGTGTACCACTGGGGTGCATAAACTGTTCCAAACGAGATAACTTTTTACAAAGATCCACTTTAGACATTCTTCGAACATCTTTTACCTATTCTAAAAACTAAAAGTAACGAGAATTACCTGTAAATAACAATACATTTTTCTCCATCGATGACAAAATTTTTGTCGTGAGAAATGAAAGCAGAAAAATAAAAATTTGTCCAATAAGTTTTCCAAAGCTTTTATCCGGGGCATTGGGAGACGTCAGAAAAGAAATCTAAATATTCATATTTTTCGACCAGCCGATCAGATAGAGAATAGAATTCTTTTGCAATATCCTCTGAGACTTTCGCTTCCGAAATCTAGAATCGGGTATGTGTGACCTCTATAAAAATATTGGGAATTCCGATAATATTTTTTAAATGATAGTATTAATAGAAACTCATTGCAATTTTCATTCATAAGCAAATTTTATGTTGAAATCCGATGCTTTGGTATTATTTCGTAGTTTTATTTTTTAAGAATCGCATAAAGCCTATATAAGTGATATTTTATTGCAGTATCACTCATTTTTTCAGATACTTACGAGGTATAAATTCTTTTCTTTTAAGAATATTATTTTTAATTTAGCACTTTGTAAGGATGCATCGATAAGAATTGGGGAATGATGATTTTTTAACCATTTTTCTTCGGTGTGCATAGATGTATCTTTACAAGCTAGTATACTTCTAGTGTAATGCGACCCTACGGTCCTGTTTCCTTTTCTGTTAAAAAAGTTATAGATCGTGTGTTACGGTATTTATTTTATTTTTAATGCAGTGTATAAATTCATATTTAACTTTTTTAGTATATTTACTTGTCTGTAACTTACTTCACACTATCTTTCAGTTTCCGGCCATATTAAGGAAGAACACAATAGTAATTATAAATGCCGTCAAAACCTGATTTTTAAACCTTGTGTAGGTTAGGTCCGAGAACCGCGTTAATAAATAATTTTCCAATTTTTAATACTTAAATCTTCAAGAAAATTAATGCTGGTTTTATATGATTGCTTCTTTCTAGCATTTTTATTTTGCATCAAAATACATAATTTTTTCTATTTGCTATTCATATATTGCAACATTAAATATTATTTTTCATTATTATTATTTTATTAAAGTATCATCATTAAATATTATTCTTCTAGGCTTCCTCATAGCTGCGGTATTAATATTCAAAAATTCAATTCAGAATTCCAATTGAAATTAAGTTTAAATTATGATCATTCAATTTTTCAGCGTATGGTTCGAACTGCTATTCACAAAATGAGGTTTCTGGCATCACCAGTTTCTTCTTTGTGTCAGAAGAATTATAACAAGTATACCAGTAACACATTAATCTGAATCTATCTTGAAAACTGATCGTTGTATTATTGAGCAATAAACTACTATCTAATCGTATTACATTTCTTGCTTTTAAAAGAGTACAAAACTGTCTCACTTATTGAAAACAGAGAATAATATGTTAATTATTGAATATTTGAACATGACTCTTTTTTAATTTAACTTCGATGGAATTTGGTTAGAAAATGCGATGCTTTGGAATATGTCTTCTCCAGTAATATGGCTTTACAAATTTGAACCAAATCTATATTATCACTTACTAAAGATTTCTTTTGAAAGTTAAACAGCATTCCACAAAGTTGAAGTCATGATGAAATGTCATGAATAAAAATACAATATTTATAAAAATAAATCAGCAAGAACTGAACATAAAACATAATTGGAAAAATACTGTCGGAATACATCCACTAATGTTTCATAAAAGACAAAGAGATCCTTTATTTAATAGCCGAAAGATTTCGTTATTTTATCTAAAGACAGCTTTAAAATTCAGTAGGATTTAAATATTTTTGCAAAGAACATTTATTAATTTCTGTCCTTAAAACTAAAATTAAAATTTCTCCTTCAAGCACGAAACAAATCGTTGAGTTTACAATGACGATGGATTCCATTCTCCCGTTATCCGAATAAAATTGACCATTTGCTTTTAAAATCGGAACCAAGATCAAGAAAAATTTATGTATTCACTTTCATTTATTGAAAAGTGAATAAAGACAGAACCAAAATTTTAAATGCTTAAAGATGACCTGCAAATTATTAGCATTTTAATCTCAGCAAAAGGAACAAAAAATTCTTAACACAAGTGACATGTGAGAATAATATTATGTGAAAGTTGTCTGCGAAACTGCTACGAACATTGTCGGAAATTCCGAGCTTAAAAAATAAATAAGCCAGCCTGACATTCTTAAGCGAGCGATCTCCAGTCAAGTAAGGGGGCAAATCGATTAAGTTAAACCTGATGTCTCGTCTTTACTTCTTTCTCAAGTTAAATATTTATGATGGGCTTTATAATATATGACGACAGTGACACTCTTTCGAGAGTGAGAAATGGTGCAAGAACGAAGAAGCCATTAAACAGACAGAAAGTGTATTTACATTCACTTGCAACTGGCACGGTGGCACGTGACGATGAAGAGTGTTATTTATGAATGATTTGAAAAATGAATAAAGGGAAATTTCTGGTTTCTCGTGTATTAAGTATAAAAAGAGAAAGTACTGTGATTATCAAAAATGCGGTAACGAGATTGTTGTAGAATGTTCACGATTTAGATCTCCCTGAGCTTGAAAATATAATTTAGGAATAATTTATATGAAAGATGAATATATGGAATAAATGGAAAATTTTAGTTTCTTGTGTATTAAGTATACAAAGAGAAAGTACTATGATTATCAAAAAATGCGATAACGGGATTGTTGTAGAATCTTCACGATTTAGATCTCCCTGAGCTTGAAAATATAGTTTTGGAATAATTTATATCTGTTGGTAGGTCAGTGGGTAAACATAATAACTCAACTAGGTAAACGAATAAATTTTGTATGTGTCTTCTAAACACCAAAATTGTAGATTTGTTCAAAATTTTAGACGAAATACGGCAAAGAGAAATATGACTGTCAATCCATCAGTGTGGGTGTCAAAACTATTTCTGGATTAAAATTTTCTGTAAAAAAACCTTGCTCTTATATATATAAAAAATTCTGCATTAGTATAAATTACTCTTGCTACAAAGATTGTTTTCTATGACCTGTTCTATAACAGTTAGTTTAAATGTAACATCTATACACCTTTAACACATCATGTAGTGCAAATGGTCATATAGTTTTACCCTTATATGCCTTTTGTTGCCTTGAAGCAACATATCCAATTTTGTCTTCTAAAATACTAGCTTATCCGCACATCATGCATTTCCAGCCAAATTTGAGGCTTCTGTCTCCGTAGTTGATGAAAGGGGTTACGGTTCATCGGTGGCTGCAGTCCCCGTAAATCTGACAGATAAGGCTTGGTGAAAATGAAATTGTACTTCTTAGTTAATGCATGTATCAAATGAAGAAAATTTATTAATGAATAATATTATAAAGAAAATGTGTAAAGGTTTTTTAAAGGAATTTTCAAGGATTAAAATTAAATCAATTAAACTATTAAGGTTATACAATAATGATAAGATGTGTAATTTCAATGAAATATAGAAACACTTTTCACAGCAAAAAGTCATCAAAGCGATATATAGAATGAAATTATAGAGCTGAATTTTGAGGATTGCGACACTTATTATTCATAGCGTTTGTATAAAATGTTCTTCGGTTATTCTGAGGAGAGAGTTTCCGTCTTAAGGAATGGGGAAGAAAGCTATTCATGCAAAAATTAGATAAAATTCAGAATTTATGAAGTATTTTTGCTCTAAATTGAAAAATAACATATATTAAACGAAAAAAAGTTTTGTATTTGAACAAGGAAAAATGTAACAATAGTATTTTAATTTCCAAATGCAAAATTGTAAACCCATGCGAGATAGATTCAAATTTATTTTTCACTACCATTGTAAATGTCGAATACCTAAACCATTATGCGAATAAGTCGACCATTAAAATAAAAGAGAAGAAATTTATTTTTTACTTCGAAGAACACTTGTGAATACTTTAGTTTAATAATCGATTTAGTAATATTGTCTTCCAAAGCCAAAGAGAGTTATTTAGCTTTTTTATCCATTGTTAATATTGTCACGCACCGCTAGAGTACGTGCAGGAATTTTAAATAATTTTCACATTATTATTTTTGCACATTTTTCTGTATATAACTGTAAAGCATTATTGATTTGTTTGTTTTGTGAAAGGCAACAAACTGTTTTCACTTTTCGAATTTTAAATAAAATTATTAGATTTTTGTAGGAAATTAAATAATTTTTCCAATTTATTTCTGTTTATTATATAAATAATTATTGATTTGTTTGTTTCTGTGAATGGCAATAAATTGATTTTATTTCTGGAATCTTAAATGAAATTAGTAGAATTTCCATAGCATTGATTCATGGCTATTTCCACAAATAGCTGCTTCTTGAATTAATTCATTACTTAGAGCACCTCAAATAACTAAAAATGACTGTGAAATGCTACTGTCACTCGGTCATTATAAAAGTCGTAACCAGAAAACAAAGAAAAATACCCGACCTAATTTCTAGGAAATTACTTATTTCCAAAATTTGTTTGTTTATTAATCACTTATGTTCAAAGAAGTTAAACTTTTTTTTTCACAAGTGCGTTTGAACAATATAAATTATCTTATTCCGAGTCGACAAAATTTATTTACTTTCAGAACCTTATTTTAATATCAACCGAGCTTTTGAGATAAACATTTTAAAAGTTTGGTTAAAGCTATATAACACTGTCAGAAGTTGATGTAATACAAATGATTTTTTCAACCGACGTCGAATTTTGTCTGTAATTTGTAACATTCTTAGCATATTTTCTCAAAGAAGCGCATTCCTAATTCCCCCACTTTGCTCTCGAACTGTTATTTTTTTCATTTCTTCTTAAAGAATGAACTTTTAACGTCACCCGTATATTTCCTTTCACTTCTTCAGCCAATTTTAATTTTAAAGCAGCACTCGACAGCTTCACATTTCAAATGTTTTTGACTCTTCGCATTTATTGCGATTAATTTAACGCGAAATGTGCAAAGAGAAACTACTTAAAATTGCTGTTTTTAAATAGAATTTTCAAAACACTGTAAGAACGCTTGGTTTGTATTGTAAGAATATTATAACTTATATTTATAAAAGTAAATTACTTGAAAAGTTTAAATCTGAGGACGAATTCTAGGTGAAATGATATTTAAGTTTCGATTTTTTTTCTTATATATAGTTATTAAAGTGTTATTACTATAAAACTACATTTATTTTTTAATAGGTAGCTCTAAGGAGTAATTCGAATCTTTTGAAGGATTCTCATTGTGAGTTTTCTTAACTCTTTAATCCGGAAGCGACATTTTTCTTCTAGCTTCTTTAAAACCGGGACTTTTTGAGAGGAAGCGACATGAATTCGACTCTCCCAACCTGGGTGGTCATTTACCCCACACCCTGCTATTACCTTCCCTTAAGACGCACTGAAATGAGCTATGGTTTTTCAAGGATAATTGGACTCCCGAACGCCGCTCAGAACCTCACCTCCCCTCAAAAGAAGCCAACCGCCTCAGACCGTCCATCGTCGGTGTTAAAGGGAAATTTTTAGAGCTCCCGGGACCGCCTCTGTCGGTGTGAGAGAGTTAAGCTAAGATATTGAATGCAAGTTGTCATTTTTATAAGCATTAGTTAACTGAAATATGACCAAAATTAGTTAAAGAAATTTATAAATATGTTCAAAATCATATTTAATATTACGTTATAATTTAATGAACCAAATTTTATATTAAAAAGATTTTTATCGATTACTTTACAATATCAACTAATAAATAAATATTATATCTAAGTATGTATTTATGCATACATATGTTCATTTTCAGTATCACTGGGTGTTAGGCGTTTGAAAACTTAAGGGAACTTTCAATATCAGACTTAAAATAAAGAAATGGCTTCCACATAAATGTTTCCAGATGTATGCATTGGAATTACAGTACAATTAATAAATTCGGAAAACTGGATATTCGGGTTACCTCAATAAGGAAGATTTCAGATGAAGAAATGTCAATATTTGTACGAAAGATCCAAAAAATGCTTTTCACTATGAAAATAATATGTAAAATCATTTCTAAATCCAAAGGAAGAAATACAAGAAAAATGTCTAATTAAATATCATTGAATTTTTACCTTTTGTTCAATTTAGGTATATTAGATATTTCTGAATTTTCCATTTAAGTCCGAATTCAATTTGCTTAAAAATGATTTTTGAGATCCCTTTTTCTTGCATAAAAACATTATAGTTTCGATAAGCACAATTTCAAAAGATATCCATAATTTCGTCAGCAACACTACTCCACTAATAAATTGTTGCTGTTGCTATTTTAAAGAATTTCCACTGCTATAAAAGAATTGAAAAATGGCGTGGTGTCTAATGGGGAGAAAACGATTTCGAGATTGAATTTCCAAAAGATTTTTTTCATTTTTATTAATTACCAATTCGAAAGATATTAACTTTTGAATATTTTTTCTCCAACTGAAATTTCCAAAAGAAAATGTATCTCAGGATGTATAAGGACTTAACTTTATTTCCTAGTCTGTGGCCTTCAGGAAGCAAAAATCATTATTTATTCAAAATCCTCAAAAAGCATTTGAGAATTTTCAAACATGTGAAGTAGATTGATTCAAGATATCTTTCTTCCTTGTTAACCCTTTAACGTTCATTGGTTTTGCAGCGAAACCACACATTGAGGAATTTTTTAACTGCGCATGGGCGAAACGTAGTGTAATTTTTCTTTCATAAGACAAAGAGCCAGATATATAGACCAACTTATATAAAAATTCCAGTTCAATACCATTGATATTCACAAAGATAACGACATTGCAAGAGCTAGATTGCTTTTGATCACTAAGAGAAACAAAATGATACACAAATTGAAATTTTTTAAATTTGAATCCTCGGAAGTAATATTGAATTTTATGAATGTTGAATATCATGAATAATAATAAATTATAAACATAATTTAAATTGCATTTCGATGATAACTTATTCGGAGGAAAAATAGCCCATTAACGCTCATTGATTTCGCTTTGAAACCGCAAATATCTTGAAATTAAATAATGCCAATTTTTTCTTTCTTTTCCATATTTATGATCAGCTACTGGTCTAATACTCATTTTTGAAATAAATTTAGTGATTTCCAAAACAAAACTTGTAGTGAACTCTAAAGTGTTAACTAAGAAACAAGGTGTCAACTATTATTACTTTAAATGCGTTATATCTACAGTAGAATTTATACATCACAAATTTTATTGCAAATAAAAATGATTTCGAAAATTATGGCAATTGAAATGGCAATTCCAAACCTGACAATAGATCTGCGGCAGCGTAATGCCCGAAAATACCCTTTCACTCACATAGAATGAAAGGGTAAATTCGAGGTATTGAAATTGGGTTTTTTTTCTATATTTTCACTTACAATAATATATAACACATAAAACTAATGAATATCTCTCAGAAGTTTCATTATACAGTGGAACTTTGCTTAACGAGCATCTCCCATCGCGTGTCGCTTATGGAGTGTTTCGCATAACGACTAAGATTCTGGAACGAATTATGCTCGTTAAACGAGGTTACACTGTAAAACTTTAATATAAGAAATAATTGCCAAGCATTACACTTATAAATAAATAGGAGTTAAAAGAGTCTAACGAATCAAGAAACTGTTTTTTTCTCCAGGGAAATAAAAAAACTTCCTATTCTACACATTTTGTTTTTTCTCTAATCTAACTTTTGCATGGGATTATTTAACATCAGTGGTTTACTTAATGATTTTCTTGCCGCTAACATTGGGCTTCTAAATAACACACGTTTGGTGTACGTTATGTACGTTTCTACCTGTTGGTCCACTGGTGTGGTGCGGTTGTTCGGAGAGCGGTGTACTAGCTCAGATGTCATCCTCGTCATTTGACCTTGGTTCAACATTACGAGGTCCTACCGAAAATAAATCTCGTGTTCCTTTCAAAACAAGACGTTAATATAACTAAACTAATTGTTGGCGCTTGTTCCCTTCTTGAAATTGCTGATTCAATTATAAATTGACTTCTTCCCACGCTTCAATCACCATATGTGTAATTGCATGATGAAAAATGCTTTTGATCTGCGCTATAAATCGAATAAATTCGAGGATAGCTGGTGCAGGTACACATGATTTTTAAAAAAATGCAAAATATGCAGGACAGACACGTTAATTATGATTTTCCAACATACTTAGACATTCAATATTCATTGTTTATTGTTGTGGTTTTAAATTTATTCCATTGGCGAATTTTCCTCTCATTTGTGATGAGCGCAATTAAACGTTCAGAAAGAAATCACATTGAATTTTTGTATCATCTAATAATTACATATCTATCTAATATTACATCCTATCTAAAGAATTTGCAACGTTTCTAAAATCACAACATTTGTTTACAACATCTTGTCAACATATTAGCACATAGACCAAACACCTTCCGAACACAAAAGAATGCATTTAAAAGCCCTGAACGAACAAAGGAAGAAAACGTTTTAAAATATATTTTTTTTTCAGATAGGTACACTTGTTACAACAGGTTCACAAGCAAGGGTAAAACAAGAAAAGGAAACAAAAAAAACTTCATATTATTGATTGTTAATATCAAAGATACATAATTAGAAATGTTTAAAATTATTATTTAAAACAATTTTACAATAATTTGCTTTCGATATATGCGTAACAATAGTATCTTATTATTGCAAATACAAAGAAAAAGTTCCATTAAAAGAAAGTTGTCCATTCTTAGAAAGTTTCAAAGTTTATATAAATCTATATAAGTTTAATCTTTACTAATAATAATTGCCAATAGTTGCCTGTCTGTGTGTTTGCGCTCGATAGGCATACCGTATGATCTAGAATTTTCAAATTTGGGAATTGCAACTTGGAGTAATTTTTTCGAAACTTTAATTATAATTTTTTTACTTAAAAACTAAACAAAATTATTGCGTTCTCTGGCGATAACTTTCGAAAATATCATCGTGCAAAATAATTTTTGCAACAGCTTAAAATTTACAAAAATTTATTATTTCAATGATACCAGTTTATTTGTCTTCCATCTTTTCCGAATTTAAAAAAAAAAAGAGAGAAAGAGTAAATTGAGTAAAATTACCTTGATTAAATTTTGACAAATAATACCAGAAAGAGATTCACTTAAGCTTATTTCATAAATTTTAGAGCTTGCAAAGCGGATATAAATAAGAAAGACCGAGAAGATTTAGTTGAAAATATTCGCAACTGAAAGCTCCTAGTTTTCAAATAAGTTTTAGTGTTCACAAAATAAAACTTGTATTATTAGCACAAAATATTGATATCGTATACGGGAATAAACACTCAATTACATTAAAAAGCATGAGATAACTTTGGTAAATAATGCGAGAAATATTTATTTAAGCTCGTTTTATCGAATTTAGAGCTTGCTAAGGCTTATGAGAAACAGATTTACTTCAAAAATAATCGTAACTTTGGATATAGCTTCCTTTTTCGATTTTTTGGCCGGAATTAAAAGTATATTCGAAAAATGAAAACATCCTTTTAGCCAAGATCAACAGAAAATAAAATAAGCTTTGTCAAATACACATCGCGAAATTGAGTTTTACGACGAAACATTTCTGAAAGTGCTAAAGGCTTATAATCCATTTGATTACTTTTTTATGAAGTTACATGCTTCCCATATCAAAACAAATATTTGATGAATCCTCTTTGTATCGTAGAAAAGCGTTCTTGATAAAATAAGTGGCTTTGTTCGGCGTTGTGTCCATTTCAACAACTCTCTTGAAAGTTATCAATTTAAGGTCTGAAATACTCCATTCGAAATTTATTTCCGGAATAAATTTTTTAAACGATCGCTATGTATTTTTTGCAAGTTTTTCCTTTTATTAAAATATTAGACAATAAATCTTCTCGTTTAAAGAATGAGTACTTTTTGTGATGAATTTATCATAAGAACTGAGTTTTTCGTTTCTATTCTGTGTGTGTTTGCAATAAAAATGATTAATTATGTCATTTATTTTAGAAGAATGGTTAAAGTAAAGCTATAACAGATTCCTAAGTAAATTTTGAAAATATATTTTTGGCAATATATTATTGAAAATCTCTTTCTAAATTGCCAAGCATATGTTAAAACAATCTGTCTTATCGTAAATGACTTCTTTTTAAAAAAAAAATGATCGAAGTGTCTTTGATAGTTTAAAATATTTCAAAACCTTACGTAAGTGCTTCTGCATTCACATTTTATGTCACGTTATATACACATTATGACACTATATAACATAAACATTTATATGTATAAAATCAAAAATGTACTATTAGAATATATAATAATGTGATATATAATATTAATACGTCGGCAAAAAGTATTGATAAATCGGTATCTACAGCGTGCCTACCTTGTAAAAGTACTTATATGCAACACTTTTCTCTAATGGAAATATGCAAGATGTGAAAGCTGCAGATCAATTTGGAATTAATTGCAAAATCTACATATTAGTGTGCGCCGTACTTTTTTTACACTTTCAGTCTCAAAAATTTATTATTCATTTCAAAATTCTGAAATTTGTGAAATGTATTCATTTCGGGCCTAAGATGAAAGTTCAAAAAGAAAAAAAACTATTTAATTTTTAAAAAATTAAAATCGAAAGAGATTCCAATTGACATCATTGGTATTTAAGTAGCGCAGAGGTTAAATATGCTATTATGTCATTTGGAATCATTGGGAGTTAATGCAACGCAATAAGTGATTGAAATATTTCACAAAGATTCTCATTTATAAAATATAGCTAAATATACAATTATTAATATAAGTGAACACATTTTCCTTTCATAACTAAAACAATTAAACTAATTTTATTTCACACGGTAAGCTTTAAAGCAGTTATTAGCCGCCTTCGGCGATCAGCTGTTCACCCTTATTATTAATGGGCTGTGATTATGCTCGAAACTTGGCGATTTGGAGGTTCTAGAGGCTGAGAGAGTTTTCTAAGGTTTTATTTAACGATATACATCGGAAATGGACGGAGGAGTGTGACAGGCGATCCTCGATGACATATCTAGAAGTAATAAACTTTCATATGAAATAGAAATGGTCGAAATCGTTGTAGTAGTTGGGGCTGAGAGAATCTGTAAAGAATTTCTCTATGTAGAATCTGCAGAAGAGAAGTATTTTTTCTATTTCTCTCGAAAATGGAAGGTGGTGAGTGGCAGTCAATCCTTCATGACATATCTAAACGACATTAGTTGCCATATGAAATACAAATTATCGAAATCGGTTCAGTGGTTGTAGCTAGGCAAATGGCCATCTGATTATGCCATTTTTTTATTTATCTATATTTTACTTATTCAGATATAATGAAGAATTTCACTTTTCGCACATTACTCTTCAATAGGATTGAATATATAATTGCATCTGTGTAAAGAGGCCATTGGGCAATGGACATCATACCTGACATCAGGTATGGAGGCCATTGGGCAATGGACATCATACCTGACATCAGGTATGGAGGCCATTGGGCAATGGACATCATACCTGACATCAGGTGCCGATATTTAATTTTAACCCTCTAAGCGTTTGAGTCGTATTTTTCCGTTTATCATGTTCATTTCAAAAGCAGATGATTCATGTTTATGTTTATAATTTCTTAAATAAATGGATAAAATATTCTGAAGACTTGATTAAACGCAATAAAGATCCAATTATTCACTATAAAAGCTTATTTTTATGGTTTTAAATCTATTAGATCAAAATAACTGACCGCTTAGAGGGTTAAATATTATTTTCAAATTTCGTTGATGTTTAGTTTTAAATAAATTTTAAAGTTGAAAAAGATAATAGAGAATAAAAAATACGAACTTCAAACGAATGCAAACAGAACATGTACAGTCATCAAGACTAGTTGAGCATCTAACCATGTTGATGCCAATTGGATTCATGATATTTCAGGGAACATAAAAACACAAATTTTTATATAAATATTTATCAAAAACAAATCAAACAAAATATCTTAACATCTATAAAAATAATAGGAATGAAATTTTACCAGAAATCTCATTTAAATTATGATAAAATTCATTTTTAATTTGACGCCTTTTGCTGAATGAAGTGAAATTCAAAAAAGCAATTTTTCTATAGAAAAAATCGATATTGCAGCCACATATTGGTAAGAATAAAAAATATATTTGAAAAGAGGAAAATGCGAAGAACTTAATGGTGCCAATTTGGTATGAAATACAGGTTTAAATGTCGAGCAAAAAATAATGAATATGATGATTCCAAATGGTATTAATGGGATTGAAATGATTAAGCTGGAAATTGGCCACAAACGAGATACCACGGACTGGTGAAAGAGAGACACAATGTATTTCCAGAGTACCAGCATGAATTTTCAAACTGCGAAATTCTTGGATCTTTACGAGTGCAACATGTGCCGAGATATGAATCACATTAAAATATTCAAATATATACTCCAATGATGTTCTCGTATCACAGCAACTCAAATGGGCAAAAGAACTCTAATGCTGGATGGCTGAAGACGTACATTGTATCAGAAGAATCACCTTGCATTCTAATGACGCGCACAAGACAGCCAGATATATCGTATCATTTGCAATGTGTCCAGAAGTCGGAGCATCTTGAGGGTTTCAGTTTAGAATTAGAAACTGAATTATGGCGGTTTTCACTGAACCTCTGGTGCAAGTTAACTCTTGAATTAAAATAATGGCAATAGCCCTATCCTGGACAACTACGTAGTTCCTCATGTGGACTTGCTGAAAGAGGACATGTCATCTGTCTCCATACATAATTTAACCGTTCATGGCACCAGTTGTTTTCCATATTGCTTCACAAGGTGATGTCCTACACCTTATTTCGTAGTCAATTGGCCTGCCTCTTGAAAAAATTTCAAACATTTCGGTATTTGATTTCAAGAGTAGTGTTGCTCTTCATCATTTGCTTCAGGATCGAGAATGAGAAGCCGTAAATATGTGGGTTCTCAATTACCCCAGAGTAACAGAAATGGGGATTTGGGCTGCTTAATGGTTCCATCACTGATTACTTGGACCTACATACTTGTCAGAGTTCTTTTCGTGAGATGCTCGTACTGGAGGCTGTTTTGCGTAGTTTATTGTACCCATAATATTATCTGCAACGGTCCTGTCATTGAAGTGTACTGGATAGCGTCCTGCTAGTGTGGAATATTTATAAATGATTTGCTAGATGAATCAATGAACAGATTAATGAATGAGCTGACGAAAATTGCGAGCGTTTTTGACTACAAAGATTTTTAAAGCTTTTTTATATCTCAAAATCAAATTTATAGAAGCAAATTTAGCGTGCTTCTCTACAGAAAAGGCATTTGAATGAAAGCAGATTTATCAGAACTTTTTAAGTCCACTGTCGATTTTATGAGACAAGCTACAGAATTTTGTTTCTGAAATTTGCGCAAACGCTCAAGTCTTACCATTATATGGTAATATATTCAACAAAGTTTGCCAGGCTATTTGTCTTTTGTATCCATTTATTAAGAGGCACGTAGAACTTCATAACTTTCAGTTGAATAATTACGATAGTGGGAATTCTTATTTGTTGCTAATATGATTGCTTTTGAAATTGGAAACTACAGATGTATATTAGTAAATGCCTCGTTAAAAGTACAAATTTCAATTATTTGCTATAAAAATACAAATATGAATTATTAGAATTTTTATTTATTTGAGACTTAACAATACCATATGAATAATATATTTCACTGGCAATAGATTTGGATTGTTATCTCTCACACAAACCCAAAGAGAAGCGATAAATATAATAGAACGAAACTAAATCGCAACAGAAAGCAAAACTCAGAAATATTCACAGAAGTTAAGAGCTATTTATTATTTCTTATCAATGTTTACACCAAATGAAATTGATAAGTTTAAAATGAATACATCTTTAACAAAAGGCTTTTCAAACAAATGCTTAGATAATAAACAAATTTTCTCAAAGTTTTCGAAATATTTCAAACTACAACAAAGCAGTACGAACTAAAAACTACTTATCGTAAACGGCGGAATTTATTGAACATAGCAGGACATTTATTTTTACTTTGTTGCTGGAGTTTATCGTTTAAAAAGGAAGTTAATGCCTTTTGCTATCCTATTTATCTCTTATGTTTTAAAGCATTAAACAGTTTAAAGGATTTCGGTAAAATAACTCTCATGAATATTTATTAAAGAAGGAAGTGGAATTTACTGGTAGAGACTGCTGTATACTCTTCTCGGTTTTTTAATTCAATAAAATACTCATAAAATGGAGCAAGAACTACACATTTATGAAACTTGACAAATTTTATAGTATCACCGATAAAGTAAATTGCTCTTTTAACTTAAGTTTTGGAACTTTCTTTCTGTACATGGAAATATATTTTCTGTCTAGTGGCAGTCAATAAAGTGGTCTATGGTGAAAATGCCTATTAGCATACAGATTTTTGGTATAAATTGTTTTTACTTCAATAACCGCATGAAGTATAAAATGCATTAAGATTTTAAAGAGCGACTGATCGAATAATGACACATCTCTCCAAGTTTTTGATAAGTCTTTTAAAAATATAATTTATTAAAATTAATTTGAAACTAAATATATCTATTTAGCTCTTTAACCTTGGTGATTTTAAAACTTCTTTTGCATGAAATCAAGAACGCTATACGCTATTTATATCAAGAACGCGTTGACGCTATTTATATCCGAAATTTACAATTAAGTCCAAATAATAGTTCACCGAAAGGAGTTGGTTTTATATACAACTAGCCGACTTCGACGACCAGCTTGAGAGCCGGAAATATAATTTCAACTGAATATCTTAAGCATAATTTTATATTCATGGCTCCCTTAACAAAATTGTTTTAAAATTCAAATTGCTATAGACATTTAACCGCGTTCGTTTCGTAGCCTTGCACTTGTTCTGTTCCTTGTTTACATTAACATAAACTACGCATTTGATTTTAACATAAAATTAACGCGGCACATTTTATGTCCAGCAGCATGCTAATTGGATTAAAACACACTGATAAAAAGAATTAGAGCATAGGAAAGATAATCTTTCAGTTTACTACATTATTTCATCATAAATTTACCATTTCGAGGACTTCATTTACAGATTCACAGAAAAATTGATCAATAAAAGAAGAAAGTAAAACCCAAAGGATATTTTCTAAGCCTTAAACAATGTAAGAGAAACACGCAATTAATTATTTGTTTGAACAACGAAAACCATTTGAAATGCGTTGCAACAATGAAAAGTATTGTTGTAAATTTTATCAAAAAATATTTTTAAAATGTTATTAAAATTAGACAAAAATGTCGTACGACAATTTTATTGTTATCATTGAAAAGATAATCTTTTGCGCTTTCAGATGGTGTAAAAATTTTTGTGCTGTAATATTTTCGAAAGTTATTGAGGAAAAACGCCAAAGTTTCGCTTATTTTTAATTAATTAAAGTTCTAAATAAAATTTCAGAATAAACGGCTCCCAAGTGCACAATTCTACTCTCCAAAGAATGTTCTTGCCAAATTTCGTAGCTCTCAGTTCATCGGTCTTCCCTGTAGAGCGCCAACACTCAGACACACGCACACATTCTCCTTTATTATTAGTAGATTCTATATTAGACTCTCCTGTCGAACTCTTTGGAATAACTATGACGCGATTTGTTGTAAAGGTTTATATATTTAATTTAACTAGATTTTTTTTATATAATATTATTATGATTAGAAATACAAATTATGAACTTTTAAATTAATACAAAACTATAAAGTTTTAAATTTTTACAAAATTATAAACTTTTTTATTTTTCTACTAATTATACCTTCTTACTCACAGTACTCAGATAACTCAAAATAACGAAACTCCATTTACTCAATTTACTTACCTTTAGATTCTCAGCATCTTAGATCTTAAATCATATTTACATGTGCAAGGCAAGTATAATAGCATTTGATCATATAAATACCTAATTTATCTCTAGTCACAAATTAGAATAACTACGATTTAAGTTCAGTTCTTAATTTATCCTTAAAATAATCACCAAAACAATTCATAAAGATCTTAAGATTTTGCGTTGTGTATTTTTTTTTTTATAAAATTTTAAATATTATATTTTATAAAGTTAACCCAGGTTACACCAAATAGTTACCTCCATCACTGTCATAGGGGTGGCAAATAAATCAGAGACGAAGATACTTTAAACTAATGACATTTATTTATATAAAAAAATAACTCCACCATTTCGCCACACAAATTTACATATTCTAATCTTATTGAATAAAAATCAGAATTATTACTACATGTGCACAATGATAAAAAACACACAAAATAATGAACATAATAACAAAATTATAATAAAACACAACAAGCATAATTATACATTTAGGGTCGACCCAGATTATGTAAGAAAAATGAATATTAATTCAACACCTTATCCACATTCAAAAATTTAAAATTAACTCTACTGCATCCTCAGCATTAATTCAATTTAATCTTATCTCATTAATATGAAGCTCATATAAGGGAAATTTTTAGATAGTGGCCACTAACAGTTTAATAATTACCATAATCTTTACTAAACTTATTCTTTTATTTTGTCACCAAAAACTATATTAATTGTCTTTTTAATAATTAACGAACATATCTCTATGTATAAACATTGTTACCCCAATTAAAATACAATCAAATACAAATACCAAGTGAATCATAAAGTGACACACAATTATCTCAGAAACTTAACATAACACTCAGTTATAGATTTTATACCTATCATTGATCTTTTTTTTTTATATTAGACATCTTAGAACATACATATAATAGAACAATTAGAAATCAGACATTCAAATGTAATTTAATATTTATACCAATACATAAATGTTAATTTTTATCAATTAAATATCTCATTATAAGGTAAAAACTTACAAGTAGGTTTTATACACATTAATCTTCACCAAGCCAATTCGTCACTTAAATTTCAATTTCTTAAGATTAATTTAATAATGTGTTCTACTCAACTAACGCTTAAGTTTTCAAATTAATTAAAAGAGCTTCGGAAATTATTGCAAACCCCCCCCCTTTTTTTTTTACTGTAATAATAACCAATTCATTTACATATTATTTCTCTATGCCTAAATCACATATAAAATTTTAGTCCATATATTAATCGAATATTGTTATCTTCCTTCAAGCACATTCTAGAATCCTACTAGATTTAATATCAATTAATAATACTTGCAATTTACTTAGCCTGTTATTTACTTCACACAAGCAATTCTTTTAAAACTATCCATAACAACATGTCTTCAATAAGTGTTGGACAATAAAAGGGATATGGAAAAAAAGTGATAAAGCATCAGATTAAAATTTCGACACTGCAACATAATATTTCATGATCTTATTTTACATAATAATAGTTTTGGTAATCAACCGACATCCCTCAAATCGTAATTGATGTGTAATCCCTATTTCAATACAATTAAGCAAAATTAATACAAAAATAAAAACTTAACTGAGTAGATTTGGTTGCCAGAAGCTGCAGTCAGTCCCGGATTTTGGTCCCAATTATGTCCTGGGTATTGAAGTTTATATGCAATTGGAACATTTTCGCCCAACCCACAGCGGCACGACGAGGAATCACAAGAATCTGACATCTTAATGGTTCAAAGAGGGATCCAACGGGGAAGACAACGGCCCTCTTCATCAACTTGAATTGTAGATAAGCATTTCGGTGCAATGAATCTGAGGCTGACATCAAAATATCGTAGCCGAAACGCACGTCTTGGGGAAGTCCCTTGTGTCAGCCCAGCGACCAACATATTCGTTCAAGAAATGTGTCGATCGGCACGATCTTTTCCTACCGAATCCTGCATCTCCAGCGCGGCCTAACAGATAATCCGCCGCAAAATTTCGAATCCGGCCAAGGGCCAACGCGGCCCTCTTCTTCCCTTTCTCAGCTTCCCTCTTCTCTTTACGGAGCCTAAAACCTCTCTGTCTGCCCCAAAGTCCTATTTTGTTAAAAACACCCCTCTTTGGCGGCTCAAAAACCAAAATTTTTGCCAATCTATGTGTTGTGTGTTGCAATTTATATTGCAACCCTAAAAACCAACGACAAACACATTCCAGAAAACCGATCCCAAGGGGGTCCCACTACGCAGATAGCAAGCCTTCCCTTTACTGCCCTGTCGGGGGGGGGGGGGAAACACCCACGTTGGAAGGGTGAATGACCCACTCCAGAAGACCTCCAACTTGAAGTTGAGAAAGGAAAAACACTTTATCTTTTATTTTCGCCTTTAATTTGGTTTTTTTTTTTAAAGCATTTGAATACCATTAATAGTTAGAAAAATTTAACAACCAGAATATAATAACCATATCAGAGCTTAATTAATTTTTATAAATTCCCTATCCAAGAAAACTCTATACAACAGATTTCAGCGTCGCCAATTGTAAGGAGGATAAATAAATCACCAGCTCTTCGATAAAATAATTTCCCAACGTTTTAGTTCAGGCCCACTTGAAGAAAATGACATTGAAATCGACTAAAACTGATTCGATCTCTCCTTTAAAACGGTTAACAGTATCACCTACCTCGGAAATAACCTATCATGTTCCCAAAATATAATGAAATTACCTGTCGTGAATGAGGTTAGGGTCATTATGAAAAGCAGACATTCTTAATAAAAAAGGCGCTTTTATTTAAGATTTATGCTTTTCTACAGAATGATAGAGCCATGAAAATTCTGATATACGGCCTGGTGTAAGAATTAGTTTGGAGTGTGAACACATCATTCGGACCATATTGGCATAACTATTGAACAATTTCCATTGCAATCATCACATTCGTTCTTCGGCAAACATGACATGGTATTCAAGGAAAACAGTTTTTTACATAAAATAATTAAATTTTGGGTGATTTTTAACAGTATCCTTCAAGACGCTGGTGGCCCCAAGACGACGGATTCAAAGTTAAGCAATAGGATTAAACAAATTGTGCACTGAATATTTTCCATTTTACTACTGAATCTGTGACTGGACATTTCATCGAATAAAACTAATTATGTTAATTATAAATAGTAGCTTCGAAAGCATCTGTCGACATAAATGTTTTTGAAAAATATGTATTAATTTAAACAGGTAAAATTTAACTTGTCAATATCCCGCAGTTGGTGGAATGCGCTTCTTAATTGACAGATTCATATTTAACAATTTCGGCAGGAACTCTCTCTGTCATCCAAAAAATATAAAAAAAAATTCCATTTCTGTAGAAAAAAAGTGGAAATACAAACATCGTATATAGTCAAGGTACTACGTATTATTCAAGATAAGTATTAGAAACGTTAGATCAGAAATAAATGAAACAAAATATTAGTTGAACAAAATCGATGAAATTATAATAAATTTAAACTTTCATGCACATTATTACTTTAGAATTAAAAACTAAGCGCAGATTCAACGAGGCAGACATTCCATGGGGCCTTGCATAACCTGAGTAAACGGTAGTTTAGATCTCCGCGATGGGTCTCGTCGTCCTAATGGTAGAGTCGTAACCTCCGGCAGGGAGGATGACGGGTTGGTGTCTAGAGTAAGCCAAAGGCCCGTTGTATGCCCTTTCAACCTTCTGATGTAAGTCGAACAACCACATAGTGACGCAAAATAGGTTTGGAGAGTAGAAGCTGGCCATTTGACACGGTTAAAAATTAGGAGATCCGTCCGAAAATAGCTCTGGAGTGTTTCAAATAAGGAAGTTAAATATACTAACTCTAATAATGCCCTTTGATTTGACGGCAATCTGGATAATGACTCTTTCGTGATTTTTTTAGCTATAATTATTAGTTATTTACGTCCGCATTGGAATTTTAATATTTGCTTTTATGAGTTTCAATTTAAATGTTTGTTATTTAATATTAAGTGGGAACGGATATTTAGAACTAGAAGTGGACTGACTTAGTTCTCAGTATTTCCATGCATGCACATCATTTTGTTGATGACTTCTGTATTTTCATTCTCCAATTAAGAACAATTCAGTGATTTAATATTTAGATGCCCAATAAACCTTAATGTTTTGCTGTGAAATGTTATGAAACCAAGTATATCTATTGACCTTTTGTTCTACATTCTTTGAACAGCGAAAATCTATCTCCTGATATGTATTTTTTTCCATAGAGTTCTTACAAAATTGAGCTATTTTAAGTGCGTGCGTATTCTATTCAAGAATTTGTTCATAAATCCTTCAACCTGTTTTTTTTACACATAATTTTCCTACACTCGGAATAACATGTTGTTCATTGGCACAAACTGGGTAGCAAACATGTGTATGACGAGTATGCCCTACTTTAACACAGGATACGGTTTATAGATGATACAACTGGTCAGTAACTAGTAGTATGTGATAGAAAGAAAGTCGAGCAACTTTCAGTAGTTCAATCACGTGCTCACGTAAATGATTTGTGGAATTTTTGTAATCTCTCGGTACTCATACTAATGACAATTAAAGCAAAAATGCACCGAACTCAGTTTTTTAATTCAGTAGTCCAAGTCTTTGTAGTTATTAGATATTTTATAGCACTTTATAAAAAAAACTGTTAAGGATTGATTGCATATACAATGATAGAGAATAAGCGCAAAAACAAGATTTTAAATACTTAAAAGTCAGATTTTAAGTAAAGTAATAAATGTTTACCACTATAATTCAATAAATAAATGCCAGTATCTTTCGTTAATTGCTATTTCACTTTCCTAACAATTTGTAGGAAATTTAATTTTATTCCTAAACATATTTACTTACGGAGAAATGATCCTTCATCGTAGGGATGGGAAAAACCTACCGGTTTTAACCGAAACCAGTTTTTTCGTTTTTTGTTTCGGTTAACCAGTTTTTCGGTTATACTTTTTCCCGGTTATAACCGGTTATTTTTTAAAATCCAGTAGCCGGGTTAAAAAAACTGATCGAAAGATAGTCTCGACTAAAATTTATCAAGTTATGAAGCTTTGAATTTCATTATCTTAGGCCAATTAAAGACAACCGTTTCCTCGAGGAGTCTATTGGTTGGCGGATTACTGAAAGAGTTTTTATGAACAGATAAATATTGGCCAATGGACTGCCTTCCTGTAAAACCAATATTAATGAAAAAATTTGTCTACAAACGGGCGTTTGTTCTTTTGTTTAAAAGATCCGAAAACAGGTTCTTTCAAAAACCGGTTATTTTCAGCGGTTATAACTTGCCAGGTTAAACCAGAGATGAAAAAACCTAAATAACCGAAAACCGGTTATTTTAGCAATAACAGCCAGCCCTATTTCACCGACCACTGATCATGGAAGTGCTCATAAATATCTTTCAATACCTATATCCATCTGCTCTATCACCAAGATAATCGACTAATAGGAATCTTGAGAGCTATCAGCGAAACTAATATTAGGACGAATATTTTCATTGTTCCTCAATTGCAGCTGGTAAAGAAAGGAAAAGCGCAGATCGAAATGCTTCCTAGTCGTCTTTTGGAACGTCTGCATTCCGATCAGCTGGTCGCCATCATTAATCTTTAGCCTGTTGTCAGAAGAAATGACTGCATGCCTTCATCCATTCATATCTCCGGAGTTCAGATTAATTGAAATTAAAACAGATGTTGTTGATAGGTGGTGCAACTCTTCTTTCGGATAGTTACATGATGACTAGCATAGCGAATAAGGAAATGTCTTCTTGTTTCGATTTTGTTGTGAAAATAACTATTAAATAGGCAGTTTGTAGTTGTGTTTCTCTCTTATTTTAAAGATTTTTTTAAAATTTATGTAGATAGATTTTCGTGAGAAATATTGTTTCATGAATATATTTATTAGTTCTCTAATTTGTAAGAAATAGGATTATTTTTAAAATATCTAAATATAGAGATTAATAGAAAAACAAATAAATTAAAAAAAAAGAAAATATATAGAGAGAAGAAACAGAAGTAAATATAATTAGTTTTTAAATTTTTTTGTTTTTCTATTAATTGTGTTTGTATTTTATCAGAAGTTGCTGCATATGCGCCATTCTGTATAACAAAAAGATTTTTAATCAATTTTAATTTTGATTAATATTTAATTTTGAATACCTTTTTGTTAAATTTTATCAATTATAACTGTTAAATATAGAGATAATACTGAAAGATTGCTGCGGTATTTTGAGGAAATATTTAATATCGAAGCGTAACGTAGGGTTAATAAATATTCGCAGTGATGCGTTCATATAAAGATTCGTTTTAGAATTAAATATTGAACATCCGTTTTTTCTTTCAATTTATTGAAAAGTAATTAATAAATATTTAAATCTGGAAAGATCTCCAATTTAATAGAGTTGATACAGATCAAGTTGAAACAGTGTTTCCCAACGTGGGGCCGCCGCCCCACGGGGGGGGGGGATTTGATTGTTAAGGGGGGCAATTCGAAAATGGACTCTTCTAGAGTTTAAAAACAACTGTATACTGTGATTTACCTAGTATATATAAATTGTCAGATATAAAGGCACATTTTCCCTTAGGATCTACTCACTGAATAATTCTTTGCAGCGAGCATCAAGCGTAAGGATCTCACTAAATTGAAATAATATTCACTAATAATTAAAATAATATTGAAAAAATCTTTCATAAAATTGTTTCGTACTTGAATTTCTCCAAGATATATTTTGAAATTTTTCTTAATGTGTTTCTCAAAAATTTCCTAATGATTTTTTCCTAAAACCTATCATTTAAGTTTCTTCAGTGAACCCTTCAATTTTTGAATATTAAGAATTATATATATGTTACCTGGAAGCATGAGAATTGCATAAAGGTTTAGGTGGAGAATGCCACTAAAAAGGCTAGGAAATACTGAGTTAAAAAGTCATATTTAATGACACATTATCCCTCTTTTCTTCTGTTTCTTAAGAAAGTCTACTAAATGGTAGTAGCTATTATCTATTAAATGGTGCTCACTCATGACTGTTTTAAAAAACTACGTTATCATTTCGAATCAGAAAACAGATGTTAACTGGATATCTTGCTTAAGTAAAACTATTCTTTTTTTTTTTTTGTAAAATAGTAATTTTTCACAGATGCTCATTTATCCAAAGCTAATATTTGTAAGAAACTATTTACAAGGCTATCTTAATATAAAGCATTACCTTGAAATTTTTGAAAAATAAAATTTAATTTTCTCTTAGAAACGAAAGGCTTATAATCAAGTCAACAATTCCACTAACAGAATAAAATTCTTCTATTTTTTATAATTATTTAAATCGTATGAATATTTATCCTTTTGAGAACTGTTCTACTACTGAAATATTTTTCTCACTAATGTCACTATTAAAATATTATTAAACCAGTCTGATAAATTAATAAGTTTTAAAATCAGTCACTTCTATGTAGAAATTCCAAAATGTAGTTTAAAAGAGTGCATTTTGGAAAAAGGGCAGAACTGAACTGAATCTTGATTCTAAAATATCTAGTTATTTAAAAATTAAAAATGCTAACTTGTTCATTGGATTTCCAATCACCATAAATCTTCATCCTTCTAAAATAATACAAAAAATTATTGGCTTAATCCATGTAATAATTCTTCCAATGTTTGAACATAAACTACTGAGCATTGTAACAAAATGCCTGTTACTTGGTAAAAAAGATTTTAAATAATGACGGGAAGCTGTCTTTTTCAAACAGCCGCTGATGTTAAAGGTGTAGCACTGCTTTACTCGCGTGTCACTTTTCCGATTTTCAATATTTTTTGTAACTTCTGTTGTAACCCTTTATTTCTAAAATAAGATATTAGTTATATTTTCAACATATGTAGCTACCGACATATAGAGGATCCCCATACAACGTTTTTTGTGGCGTTTTGGTGCGTGAATCAAATTCCTTCTTGAGACCCCGATGGGAGGAACTTAGTCCTACGTTAACTCTCTCATACGGAGCGAGGCGGTCCCGGGCGGTCTAAAAATCCCCTTTAACAAAGGCGAAGGCCGGTATGGGGCGGTTGACTTCTTTGATGGGAGGAGAGGTTCTGAGATCGCTTAGAAGATAAACGCGGTAGGGGAACCAATTATCCTTGCCAACAACAGCCCATTTCGGCTCGCCTTAAGGGAAAGTTATAGCAAGGTGGGGAAAATACCACCTCGGTTAGGAGAGTCCAATTCATGTCGTTCCTCCTAAAAACTCCCGGTTTTAAAGGAGCTAGAATAAAATAGTCGCCCCGGGATTAAATAGTTAAAAAACTAAAGCCACAAGCTACAAGAAACTCATCCTTAGTATCTTTTTATTTTTCTCTTTGTGAAAGGCGCAAATACCGCGACTCCAGACGGTAGCTGAGAAAGAAAATTCTGCGTTTCTGCCTGTTATAGCAGCACTATGCGACTCGAGTCAACAGTACGCATCACCGAAGCCGCCTATTCATCGTCTTGTCAGTAACAGGCACTGCATGAACGTCGCTAATTCTTCGGAAAGCAAAGTATGGATTTCCCATCAATCACGGATTCCCCTGATGTTCATTAACCTCAACTAATAATTCTAAGGTTAAGTAATTATCGATAATAAACGAACAAAAACTGTAAAATATCAAATATTTAAAAATTAATGTGTAAAGAAATGTCCAAGGTTTGAAGTAAATGAATTGGCTTCATTAAAGGTGATATCTTAAGGAAAGCCATTGAAAATTTGCCATCATATTTTTTCTCTAATCATTTTTATTGATACATTCAAATATGGCTTAAACTTGTTATAATTTCTACAATTTAAAGTTTTGAGCTAAAGTATATGTGTGGAAGGAAAGGGGTTCTGTCCCCTTCCTAAAATTTAATTGTGTGAATCCTCTATCTGAAAAATGCTTTACATTAACAAGCCTAAATTTTTTTAAAAAAATATTAAATGCACTTTTCTTTCTTTACCGGAATGAATTTAATCGATACAATGCTCAGATTTTTTCAAAAAAGTTTTGATTCAGACTGAGATAGTTTGATAAAATGTCTTTGTCTGACACGATATCAGTTATATTAAGAATAATTTTTGGAATATCACAAAAATTTCACTTTCAGAACATGTCTCATATTTGGCTGCTAACCAAAATTAACAATGAAGAACTTTTAGAACAGCTAGAGTACCCTTAAATGTTCTTGTAAGATTGTCTTGATGGTTTCTGCGAAAAAAATATCTTTATAGTTACATTAAGTTCCTAAAAGTTCATAGTATGAAGCAACCATGTTTCTGTTTTCACTTCATATATTCTAAATATATCACTCTTTACGCTACATCCTTCAGTTTTAGATTACCAAATCAATCTTCCTACAATTCCTAAGAATAGAAATTTTGTGATAAATGTAGAGTTTTGTGATTAATGTGGTATCGGAAAAAGCACGATGTCTTCAATTGAATGCCATTGCGACTCACAGACAGTAGTGAATCAATAATTTTGTCATAAATCAATCTCCCAATTACAATTTTTCCTTGATTTGCCTGAAGAGGCCCAAAAAAGAGAGTCAAATCCTGTGAGGTGTAAATTAAATAAAGAGACCCAAATCGTTTTATTGGTGAAAGAACTGACCAAAGAAGTAGAATTTAACTTGATAAAAAATGGCATAGAATTTTACTCGCGTATATGCAATTCATATACATTTATAAGATTTCAAGAATGGGAATGAATTTTTTTTAGAAATTTTTGGTTGTTTCTTGACAGCTTCATATTTGTCTTGTTGTATTTGATTGTTTCGGCATGGTATCTCAATTTGTATAATACTATATCAGACCAGCGTAACGGCGTCAAAAATGAATCTATAAACAGATGTAAAATAAAAATTTATGCGATTCTTTCTTAATTGAAGTTAATGTGGATGATGAGAGGAATATTTTCTACAATTCAACTAAAACAAATATTGTAATTCCATCTGAAGCAATTTGAACGTTTATTTGTATAGTACATACACATAATCATTTCGAAGTTTTTTCCTGTTCCATTTGTCAATTTTCTTTATCATTATTAATTTAGTTTCTTGAAAATCCAAGTCTTTCCTTCCGGCTCAGCATGGAACTTTGTTTACCTTTATATTTTTGTTTCTTAGTTACCTGCATATATGATTACTTTCTAATGAGCATAGACGTATGGAATGTTTCGTATATGTTTCGACTTCTAACAAAATTGCTTTTCGACCTACAAAAGAGAAGCTGATAAATCGATATTTATTCAATTAGAAACTGAAAAAAGATCAAACGCAGATTTTGTTTCGTGTTTTATATCAATTATCAATTTGATTCAGTAATTTTTAAGTATTATTCTTAATGTCATGCTCCATTCTGTTTCCTATAAGTATAGCTTTCGGTGAAAACGAACTTTCTGAATATCTCAAGCGTTTTTTTTAAATATATTTTTTCATGTTATATTTCAGACCTTTTATTGGTTTCAGTTTTTTAAAATATATATATATAGCGTTTCATTTTTAAGATAAGCAATTCCTTTTACTCATTACAAAAAAGATCAAATACGGATTTTGTTTCGTGTTTCATATCAATTATCAGTTTGATTCAGTAATTTTTAAGTATTATTCTTAATGTCATGCTCCATTCTCTTTCCTATAAGCATAGCTTTCGGTGAAAAAGAAATTTCTGAATATCTCACGCGTTTATTTTTTTTAAATTTATTTTTTCATGTTACATTTCAGACCTTTTATTGGTTTCCATTTTTTAAAATATACATAGCGTTTCATTTTTAAGATAAGCAATTCCTTTTACTCATTACTTTTGGTAAAAATGTCTAAATTTGGATTAAATTGTGCTATTAACAGTTATATTCATTAAAGTAATCTAAATTTCTAAAACAGTTTTAGATCATTATAGTAGCCGTTGTCATCGAGAGATCATTTTCAGCAACAATATCTCACTCAAGCAGTATCATTTATGATAAAACTGTGAACCACACGCAACAAGCGTGATTAATGATGAGAATATTCCCAGGATTCTACTGTGTACAACTGGGTATCAATAAATATTCGGCTTATCAAGAATTTGCCGTTTCATGAAACTATTCTTATGGCGATTAACAATCTAAAAGAATATCAGTTATATAATGGAAAATTTATTAGAATATGTAAAACACTGGCGTCCACATTGGATTAGCTCAGAATTTTCGTTAACTGGGCTAGGCATCATATTTTATAAACTTTGAAAGTGAACCATATGAAAAACGCTAATATTGAGTATAGGATGTCTATAGCTGTTTTGATCCACTTTGATTTTATAATAGAACATGTTTTTTTTTTCCGTTTCAAAATGATGCCGAGCTTAGATTATTGAAAATTCTCCATTCATCCATTCTGTTTCTCAAAGCTTCAACTCTTTTTATACATGTATGCGAGAGTTTTAGACAAGGACAGCACAGAACTGCTCAAAATTTATTTTTTATGCAAATTACTACAGTTTTTTCAATCCATTTTCCAATCATATCAAATGAAAAATATACATAAAATCCAACTATACCCAGCATCGATGGAGAGTTATATATACACGTCCAAGTCACACCAAGACCCAAATCGAGAAAAGCTAAAAGTGCCGTTTTCAGTTTCTGGAATGCAAAGACAGAGTAAGTTATTTAGTCTGATTTGTTTAATCAATGTGTTTTTGAAATGGAGCTTGCAGTGATTATATAGCATCAACGTACCATCAGATCGTCAAAATGAACTAAATATCGAACAACCGCACTAGCGAAAAGATTTCTCCCTTTGCCCCTTATTCTTTCTTCATAATGATTCATGGTCATGGTTTTGAAGAATGATTTTTGGATACCTTTCCCAGTATAACAGAATAAACATTTGACGGAAATTTTTCATTGTCCATATGAAATTTCTTCTTTCGATATCAAAGTGAAAGCGAAATATCCTTTCAATACAAAAGATAATAGAGACTAGGGTTAGATATAAAAGTTATTATTAGTTAAAGGTTTTGAAATTACCATATCTTTCAAGTATATATATATATTAGGGCGCTATGGTCCTGAAGATTTTGATCTTTCTGTAAGATATTAGACAGAATAGTACTGCTTATGAGAATACGTTATTTCTTCTGTAGCAGAGAAATCAACCCAAGTTACATCTAAAAGGTAAAAAATAAAATTGGATGGAAGGATATATATTTTCGCATCAACAAATGGAAAGCCAGGAATATGAAAAAATACAACTGGAGTAAAGGAGCCAGAAATGTAAAATGACAAAACAGAGAAGGCAATATTGCTTATTCCCATGATAGACTGCTGAATACAAAACTAAACACATAAAAGTATAGATTCGCATACAAGAATCAATACATTGCTTCATTCCGGATTTTTCAAACTATGTAAGACATAAATTTATTGAAAATATTCCTCTTAAGCTTTAAATTTGGGAATTATTACTTTTAATTAGTGATAATCAAGAAAAGCAAATTAAAACTAATTAATCCTTTCATATTAAACCTTTCTTAAAATTTAAAGTTTATAGCACTTAATTGTTAAGATTGTCGGTTTAATTTTTATCCCTCATTGAATCTTAATACGCAGTTATTTCCTCACTATTTCGCGCCTAAAATTTCTTTCAAAGACACCATGGTTTATCTGTGCCAGATATCGAATTTTGAGAAATACCTTTTTAATCTAGAACATATTGATAACCTTAAGAAAAATTAAAAATCTAAAAGAAATATTCAAGTACCTTGCAAGCGAACAAATACTTTTTTAATTGGTGCTGTTAAATAAATTATTTGCTTCTAAATATTTCCCTATCTATGCTCCAAATTCAACTCCATAATTACTTCTTTTTATAAACTTTATTGCATTCTTGACACTTGGCTTATTCATAAATTACACCCATTCGCCCATTTTTAAAGATAATTAAAACATAAATTTAGGATGAAATTTTCGCTTTAGGCCTTTAATTTGAGAATTATAACTTTTAATTAGGTGCAATTAGGAAAAGAAAATTAAAAATAATTAATCCTTCCATATTAAAATTTAAAGTTTATAGTGGCGTAATTATTAAGGTTGTCATTTTAATTTTGATTCCTTATTGAATCTTAATAGGCAACCGATTCCTCACTATTTCGCACTCAAAATTACTTTTAATGACACTGTGATTATAAGAACCGGAAAGCCAATTTTAAACGATAGCTTTTTAATCTAGAACATATTAATAACCTTAAAGAAAAATTAAAACCCTTAAAGATGTCTTCAATTACCTGGAAAGCGAGAAAATGTTTTCTTTTACTTTATTATCTCGGTGCTGTAAAATAAATTATTTTCCTTCTAAATATTCCCAAGTAATTAAGCTCCAAATTCAATTTCATAATTACTTCTTTTTTTATACTTTATTGCATTCTTGACGCTTGACTTATTCATAAACTATACCCATTAACTTTCTGTCTGGGTAAGTACCCATCCCTTCCATTCCTGCTATTATAGAAGGATCATTTGTTGGATTCTAAGCTGTTGATAATGACGGTGTTTAAATACGGAAATTTATGATAAGATATTTTTGCAAAGTAGCTTTTAAAGATCAAGATGTCTTTTAGCTTTTATATAAAGTTTCGTATCAAAGTTTGTGATCTTATTTTTGCTTTGATATCAAGTATCCTCAAGACTTTTTCATCGTAAGTTAATAATTAATATATTTAACATCCGGATCTTTGGTTTTATTTTGATAAAATATCCTAAATTTATCAGCTAATGACTCCCATATAAATATTTAGCCAGAGAGTTATCACTTCGATTTTCTGACATACTTGACAATATAGTTTAGTTTTAGTTTAGTTAATTAAATTGACGTCCCGTTTTGAGGCGACGGCTATTTTGGGACGAACCTCGTAATTTTGAACCACTGTCAGATGACGAAAACGACACCTGGGCTGGTATTACCTCTGAAAACTTTCGCACGGGCGCCAATAGGCCGCATTTTGTGTTACGTTTCGTAGGTTAATGAAGAAAATCGAATATGCATTTTGTACTTTTCCATTTGTCCGATTTCGTCCAAAATTTATTACAAGTCTAAAATTTTGGCGTCAAGACCAAAACCCAAATTTCACATTTGAGCCTTCTTGAATTTTTGAGTTATCGTGTTCATATAGACAGACATTCAACGGATATGGTTTAAAATTTTTTTAAAAATATACAATTCTGGAGATAAAACCATAACCCAAATTCCATCTATCTAGCTCATTGAGTTATCGAGTACAAATGCACAAGGACGGGCAGTCAGACAGACTTCCGACAGAAGACAGGTATTTTTATTCCAAGATTTTATGGAAATCCACAATTTCGGCATAAAGATCACATATCAAATTTCATCTTCCTTTCTTGTTGCTTGTTTGAGTTATTGTGCACACAAATCATGCTACGGACAGTTACCTTGTCAAACCTGCAGAGAAACATGATTCTTCAAAAAATGACTTTTTTCAGACTCAAGGAGTTCTAAATTGGGGGGATTCATCAAAGATAATCAGACAGACTTCCGACAGAAGACAGGGGTATTTATATTGCAAGGTTATATAGAAATCCACATTTTCGGTGTAAAGGAGAGCTGTAAAATGAGGCTTTCATCATAATCTGGAAGTCGAATTTTTAGCAAAGCCGTCATACAAAATTAACTCTCTAAGAGTTCAGTAATTTCGGTCTAATACTTTAAAATCTTAAAAATCAGCTTTTGAAGTGAATTATTGGATTTTATTGCTTTTAATCAAGTCTCTTAAACTTTAAGAATGTTTTATCCGTGATAGTTTAAGAAATTTTCCACATAAACATGAATTATCTGTTTTGAACTAAATGTGAAAAACGGAAAAACTCGGCTCACATGCTTAGAGGGAGTCGTATTTTCCATTAGGAATGGGAAAACATACCGGTTTAAACCGAAAACCGTTTTTTTTCTGTTAATCGGTTTTTTTCGGTTATATTTTTAAACCCGGTTTAAACCGGTTATTGTTTTAATTCCCAAAACCGGGGGGGGAACAGGTCGGAAGATAGGTTGGATTTTAGGTTCGACTAGACTAAAATTTACCAAGTTAAAAAGCTTTGAATTTCATCATCTTAGACCAATCACCGACAACCGCTTACTCGAGGCGTCTGTTCGTTGGCGGATTACTGAAAGAGTCTTTATAAACAGATAAATATTAGCCAATGGATTTATTTCCTGCAAAAACAATACTAATAAAATGTTTTGTCTGCAAACGGCGTCTGTTTCTCGCAGCCAAAAATATTTATCTTTAGAGGGAAGTTCTGTGGCGTTCGAAAGATTAGTATCTGCATTGAATGATGTTGTTTCCGATGAGAGGTGTCGACTCACGGAACAATGTATTGCTGAAAGACTCTTTATGAGCAGATTAGATGATAAATATTGCAAATGAATTAATTTGTTGCCAAAAGAATGTTAATAAAAAATTTTATCTATAATACTTACTTATTACAATAATTACACATTTATTACTATTACATATTGTATTAATTACTTATATATAATCATTACTTAATACATTAATTAATTATTGTATTAATATTTACTTATTGTATATTATTAGTAATAAAAAAATTATGTCCACAAACGTTGCTTTTTTATAAAAAAAAAAAACAACCGAAAACCATTTTTTTCAAAAACCGGTTATTTTCAGCTGTTTTAAAAGCCAGGTTAAACCGGAGTGAAAAAAACCGGTTTAACCGGAAACCAGTTTTTTTGCAATAGCCGCCATCCCTATTTTCAATTCGTATACCAGAAATTAAATATGCAGCATTTAAGTCATTGGAATTCTCAATAAGAACCATTAAACGAAAAAGAGCTACTCTCAAATTAACTCCATACCATTAAAATTCTTTTCTCAAAACGAATCAAGAACCTCTATTATCCAAATGGTTTGTAAACTATACTCCAAACATCGGCTGCTCTTTATGCATTGTAAGAATAGAAACAAATTATTCTTGTACTCAGAATTCTTGGGTTACTAAAACTTAATGATATACGAATATTAATATTTCTCCGGAAGAAATAATATCGTATATAAATAGCTGAATTAATAACAGGAGAAAAATTCTTTTTAACTAAATAAGTCGAAACGGTTTTGAGAAATAGCTATTAGAAATAGATATAAAATATTTATTCTGCAATTTAGTCCATACTATCCACTTTACTTTTACTACATACTATTACTTTAAAATATAAATCTTTGAATTGGTTATTCAAAAACCAGAAAATTTTGAGAGATTTTTTCCTTATTCTCTGAGATGTTCAAGTGACATTTTTTCATTTATTTTTGTCTGGAATGTCTTACAATAAACAAACTTTAAGACTCTTTAACTACTAAGCTCTCATATTTAATGAACCGATACATGTAGTTTTCTACATCGTTGAAAGCATTTACATTTGATGCTTTAAAGTAATAAAAATAATTTATGAAACTTTGTATATAATCCATCAAAAGACTGCATTGCTTATTAGCCAGAATTTGTTTGAGAATGGGTTTACAGTCATTGCTGCTTGCTTTTGAAATTTTTGTGTATACATTTTAGCATGAAGTCTTGTAATAACAAAACAACTAAATTCTCATGTTTTTCGAAGACAAAATTAGTTTGAGTCTCTCGAGATTACATTTCTTTGAAAATGAATTCTTAAAAGAATGAAAACAATTTCGTGATTAGAACTGCCTTCTTTACTTTAATAGAAATGTAGAATTTAAATATTATATACATCTAACTACGATATTCTATGGATTGAATAAAGTAATCATTGTAATTTTTAATAAAGAGATCTGAAGAGTATTTTCGATTCCTCTAATAATTTCTAACTAATATTCTTCTGTGTTTTAACTATTTAATTTTTTCTGGTTGAAGAGCTTACCAAGGTTTTTTCCAAAAGATGTGAAAATCTTAGCAAAAAATAGGCAGATTTATGACAAGTATACTGTCACAGATCGCCGGAATAGCCCATACTTTTAAGATTTTAGATGAAAATATTATTCAGAACTCTTCATCAAAAATATGTTTAAAGTAAGGAAATTATTATAAAATACTATGAACATACTTTTATCTTTGGTCTCATTTTGCGAATTCTGTAAAATGTTTCTTTCGCAGCTGGAGTGTAATTATTACGTTCACTAAAAGAAAGCATAATGCACCACGAGTACGTGGATGAGAAGTAAGCGGGTTCTTGCTCTTGGACGAGTGTACAGTAATGGTGGCGTGTGTTCCTCTCCAGTGATAGTACGTACCTCCTTCGGGAGGGGTTGAGACCTGGCCGTATTTCAGCGGCTGTCATTCAGATTTTCCTGATTCTACGGCAGGGCGGGATGACTCAGTTTTCTGATCAGAAGAACATGTAAGAATATCGCGGGGGGAGATGTAAAATGCAGGGACAATATTTGCTTTAAAATAATCTATATATATGCTATTACGTTTCTTGTTTAAAATACACCATTCTTCAAAATAATGCAGAGAAAAATCAGAGGACATAGGGACATCTAATCTGGATGGTATGCATTTAAGAACACGTGGAAAGTAATGACGCACCTAACAAAAACTGGTGGTGAAAATTACAACTAATTTGCTTAGAGATATTTACCTTCAATATATTAATTAAATCGACATCTTGAGATTATGACAAACATCAATATCTACTATTTCACTCCGTATTCAATTACAATTCGTAATTATTGTTGTTTATTAGATCTATGCTGAACAATCAGTTCAACATTCAACTTCGCCTCCTCTTCAGCCCATCATCCCCTAATGAACTCAGAACTGCTTTAGTCGTTCTTTCGGGGCTTTCTTCCAAGATCCTCCGTGTTTCTCCTTCAAATAGAGTTCCATCAGCTAACTCTGCTTCAAAATCGAACTTTTTAAAACAATGTGCGGCCCATCTCTCTGTTCTTGTGTACATTTTTATGTTATTTTTATTACTGTATTAATTTGTTTTTCATATTTTTCCTTTCATTTTATGTTTTTTTAATGTATTTTTTACTCTTCGTATAGTTTTTCCATTGCATTTAGTTTTTATTATTCCCCAGCTATTTCATGTATAACTGTGTAATTTTGTGTTTTTTAAGGTTTTATTTTTCTGTGTTTCCAAAATATTTTTATAATGTATAGCACAATAGCAATCCTTCCTAATGCTCCTGTAAATTTTTGTAAACTTGTTGCGTTTTTAATTAGGCAGCGGTATAGAGAATTGTCAAGTTTTAAGAGAGGTCACCCCCTCGGGTGTTGTGATTTTTCTTCCACTTCATGACCGTGTCACTGCTTAAATAACCATTTGGTTATAGTTGCAGGGGCATAGAGTGGTGTTATATAAGTTATATATGCTGAACAATGGCTAGGTCAAATCCACAAGACCCATAATTCACAATTAATATGTACATCACGACTATCTGTGAATTATTGCATCAGTACGAATGGGATGGACTTCGAATTTCAGGGCTTGATCCAATGACCGATGCGGCATTTAAATCAAGACATCACTCATTGAAATGAGACCATGCCAATGCGAGTACTCTTATGACTGATGTTTGGTGGAATCAAATCTATAATTTAATATTCTCTGTATTCAAGATGAGCTGGGATTACAAACAAAGAGATTACTCTTAAATTTCAGCAGAAAAATGTATAACTTATCTAAGGAGGAAATGTGTAGCATGGGCTTACATTGTTAAAATTGTCTGCACGTCTAGCAAATGAAACTACAGCACTTAAAATATAGGTTTAACTCACTGAAATCAAAGTCTCTTAATTCAAAACCTAATACCATAGCTGATGTCTTCTTTCCAAAATTATTTTTTTACTACCATTATTTACTAGAATTGGAAAATACAGTATTAACCCTCTTTTATGCTTTTCAAGGGCCAGAAATAGAGGTGTAAACCAGAGAAAAGTGTAAATCGCGGAAAATACTTAAAGTGATTACCACTTTAACTGTGGGGGCACACAAAAAGTGGGAAAACGAGAACGAGAACTTAAATGTGTGGTAATATTATATATCAAAAATATATATTTTTAGACACTGTTGGAACAAAACTATGAAAGATAATTAAATTCTACATTTTTATAAAATTCACAATTTCAACTATTAAGCATTCGAATGTGTAATGAATACGAGTTGATTAAATTTGAAATATGTAACTGCTTACAACCGGAAATACTGAACCCAAAATCCATAAAATGTTGTTTGGTCCTTGACAGCATAAATTAAGTTCAGTTGATATTCCTGGAATACCACAATAAATTCGTTCGAGTCCTGCACTTCATTGATATTCCCGACTCTGACGAGTTGGTGGATGATTTTCAACCTCAGAGGGACGAGTGCATTTGCTGAGTGGGAGAAAAGTACGAAACAGAGAGCAAGTCGCGGAGAAACAACAGGGTTGTATGAAATACGACTCTGTTGACGTTCCATAACTATTCAATACTCGTCAGATATCCCATTATGTATATTTTCTCAGCCACCTTCAAGTCAGAGCCCTACTAGCCAGAGAATACTACAGCTTATGCAGAATGAAAAGCTGTTCTACAGATAAAAATAGATATTTTAGGATCCTCTCTGATAAACAGTATTTGAATTTCGAAATATTTCAATTTAAAATTTATAGTGTGTTTTATTAAAAAGGAGAACGAAGAGTAAAGTATGAGATCAAAATAAAAAAAGACAATTTCGAACCTCTATTCCGGAACATTGAAACATGAAAAGCAAAATTGCATCAGTCATTGCATTCTGTGCTGCAATTTTAGATCACACAATGTACAGAAAGAATGTCTGTCTGCTCGTCCGTTAGTTTGTCTGTCTGTATTATTCAACTCTTTATGGTAATAGTTTCTTACCTTATTTTTTTACGTAACACCTTTCGTATCACACAATTTAGAGATAGTTTGTCTGATGAAAACGATTATCATGTTAAAACTATGGAGGTATCCAGTTTATTTACAACTGTTTTTGAAAAATGCTAAAAATGTTCGCACGAAGCAAAAAAGAGCCTTCCCTTTTATTCTGGTTGAGTCTTTAATACGTTTTTAATACGAAGAAGTTACGTAATTATTTTTTATCTTTACTAATTTTGATGCACACTTACCAGCATTTATTGTTACTCTTGCCTTTTAAAGCAGCCAGTTAACCGTTTAGCAATCTTTAACGCTTGAAGTTACTTATCCCAAAGGGATTGTGTTGCTTAATAACATTATTTGAAATTACCGCTTCAACAAAATATCGGGATAATTTTGCTTCTATTTCAAATTGCATTACAAACAAAGATGCCAAGAAAGAAGGGAATCTGATATTTCAGTCAAAAAATGGGTAACAATGAAAATAAATGTTTTCTAATATGGATTACGATGGCCCCACCTTTCTCGTTTAGTTGGACCAGTTGATAGTTTAAAAAGTAATTCGTATCTACAAAAATTCCCAAACAATTTGCGTATGTTTAAGATTATACTTACGGGTTTAAAGGATTGTATACAATTTTTTTCCCTCTTAGCCCTCCTAGCGTCAGGCCCGAGACTGTCTCGGGAAAGAAAACTCCCTCATAAGTGTCAGACCCGAGATTTTCCTTCTACCAGTTTTTCTCCTCTCCCCTCAGGTGTCATACTGAGACATAATGAGAGGGAGTGACTGTGGTCAGGGGAGGGTTAGTTAGATTACATCTAGTCTTTCAACTCGTATTGCGTTTAGCAGCGTAAATAAGGGACAGATGTCTCCTGCATGAAATTGCAGATCATTCTGAGTTGTATTTTTTCAGATTTAGAGAGTAAATGTGTATCCAAAATAAGTGTCGATTAACGGGCATAAAATTGAAAGTTTATAAACCTTGAATATACGCATTTTTATAAGACTAATCTATAGGATTTTGAAATTTATGTAACTAAAGAAACGTTTTTAATTTAATCGGAGGAAGTATTTCGTCCCATTTCTCTTGAACAGCTTTCCAAAGTCTAGGAAAGGTTGTAGGTCGACGTTTGGATAATGCGGTTTTTAAAAGTATAAAATCTTAAAAATTCATGGGTGGTACAGACTTATTTACCAGGAATATCAGTGAAGGTTATAGTCTTAATACCCACTTCTTGTTCTATTTTTTCCAGGAAATTAATTGTGGATTGTAATGTGCGGCTGCTTGCTATGTTTTAGTGCAGTTCTAACTGATTGATGGCATTGTAGGCAAAAAGATGTTTTTCATATTTGAAGATTATAGATAAAATATGCTCCTGATAGTATGTGGAGTTGATCTTGCCATTTTTTTATCCACTCTCTTTACTTTTATTTTGCCATTATATGAAAAATAAGCAACAATCATAATTTCCTTAGGAAAGCTTTCTTTAGATTCTTTGAACCATGTTTTAAGATTTTTTTTCCTATTTGGTAATAATAAACTGTATTTTTTCCTGCAGTCATTTAAATGGACTCAAGCGTCATCTATTTTTACGACATTTTTTCATTTTTGTCCGGATAAATGCTTTTGATAAAGAATTATGTGGCTGTTCTGCGTTCAGCGACATGACATGGAGAAAAACGAGGGACGCCTTTTTACGATTCAAATCAATGTTAATAATTTTGTTTACAGTTAATACTAAGTATTTTACTGATTTTGCAACAAATCTTTGATTTGGAGGATTTTCTTTTAAGATTAGAGATTTCACCTTTTCAAAATTCAAAGAACTGCGTTTTTTTCCCTTGGATAAATATTTGGAACAATTTTCCCACTTGAAACCAAACTTGGACGATTTTTTCCTTTCTTAATAACAATATTTCCTATTGTGGCTTTAAATATTCAAAAACAATGGCTTTCACAGCGTCTTTAAATAACAGAATAAGATTAACTCTTTGGAAAAAGTCGCAGCCTTCCATCTATTGCTTCTTTAAAAGCGGCATTTTGCATCTAAATAAAAATTTTATCTTTCAAATGATAAATTATAGCTTCAAAAATATAATTGTTTTGAAAATGAATTTTTCAAAGCAAACGAATTTTCCCTACAAAGAAACGAAATCGTTCTAAATATGTGCAAACACCCTCTGTAATTCAGAATCCACGGGAACAAAATATACATCGTTGCAAATCAACGCACAGATAATTTTCGGAAACTGAGTAAACCTTACTTCTAAAAATACAAACAGATAAAAAAAATTCGTTTGGGTAACTTAAATCGAATTTCAGTGATGTTGACTGCAACAATGTGTCTTTAAAATGGCGGTCAAAGAGACAGATTTTTAAAATTCATGTAAAGTATTCATAAACCAATTATTAACAAAAAAATTCCACAACATATTGAGACATTCCTAGACCTAATTTTTTTAAAGATTTCTATTTAGACTTCCATTTATTGCCACAAACGTAAATTTGTCTTGAAATCCTTTTTTCTATTATGAGCTGTGTCAAATTTCTAAAATCCTCATAGAATTGAAAAGAATTTGAGTACAGTTTTAACTTGTGTTCGTAACAAAAGCATAATTTTTAGTACTTCATACCAAAGAAAATAAGAAAATTATCTGACTAAATTCTGCTTTTGAAAATTCTTCATTAGGCGTCAATTTAGATCCCGCAATTTTCTCAAACTCAACTGTTTGTAGGAAATAGGAAAATTATCTTTTTCAGTGTTCCCACTTTATTCTTGGTGTTTCTAAAGATTTTATTCAAATATAACATCCATATCTGAGGCTGCGGAGAAATAAAGAAATAAAAAAGAAACAATTAACAGAAACGAAAGTCGAAGCATTCTTTCGTTCAGAATTTTTTTTTAATTCCAGGTTTGACTGTTTGGACAATTCTAGAAGATTTTTAAAAATCCGTTAATCTTTACTTTCGAGCGTAACTGTTTTGAAAATTGTCGTGCATTCACTATATTAAGTGATAAAAATGTTTCCTTGCTTTTGCAGGATGAAAACATATCGCAATTCGGTTGTATTTTTATTCCGATAGGTTTTGAGAGGAAAGTGATAATGTCAGAATATTCTGTAGGCGCAAATTGGATAGCATTTAAGGATGTCTTCGAAAGCTTTCATTGGTTTAAAAAGGCAAAATTCATGTTTCGATAAGTCATAACATTTAATTCAAAATTACATAATGAAATAGTGTATTATCATGTTTGATTTGTTACCTTGTATCTGAAAATTTGGAAAAAATAAAAATCGACAATAACTTCCTGTGCAGAATTTTATCAATTGTAGAAAAAAGTATAGGCTTTTAGAAGTATATGAAAAATGTTTAGATTTTGATGTCTTTTTGTCGTAATTTTCGGCTGTAAAATAACTATCTATTTAAGGTCTAAACAGCAACTTATAAGGTTTCGAAACTTTCATATAACTTAAATAAATTTTACACGATTTTTACTTCTTATTGTGCAGTTTCCTGCAAAGTGTCAGATCTAGTTTAAAAGTAAAGAAATGCACATAAAACAAAATGTCTGTGTAATAAGCCAAATAGGTAATTTAAATGACTATACAAAAACGTGGCTTTTCGATTCTTTAGAAATGGAACTATTTTTTAGAAAACGCAATCTATCCTATTAACATTCGAAGGTAAACAAACATATGTATCTATGTCCTTCTACCTTCTCACGAACCACTGAATCCTAAAACTAGCCGTAAGTACCAAAAGGTGGAAAATAATCTATGAAATCCATTTCGACTATTTAAATTCCGAAATTGTAATTAGTTAAAAGTATATTAATTAAAAACGTCAAAATGAATGAAATGACGTGTTGCCATCTATTGGCAGCATGGTGAATTCATTCATGGCGGATTCTTTTTTTCCCTATTATTAGTTTTCGCATCCGGTGTTGCATTTTTTTAATTTATTTAACGGAAGTTGGTATTTCTTTTTGAGCGAGCTTCTGTGTTTGGATTTATTAACAATGGAAAAAAATCGGTTTCATGCTTTTTTTTCTTTTTTTGTATTAAAGTGTTTAATTTCGTAACGTTTGTTATGGAAAGTTAGTGACAATATTTGTTGATTGTAGAGAAAAACGGAGGAGGGGCATATGAAAATATATGGATCCCAAGGTCTCACGTGACCTCACTTCTCTCCGCCCGGGAATATCCTATTATTCGTGATAGCCCGTGCAATGCCGGGCCACACAGCTAGTTTGTTAAATAAAGACTAAATAATAAATGAACATTTCCTTGTGCTGTGAAGCATTTTCATCATTTGGTACAAGTCTAAGATAATTCAAAAAGGAATTAAATACAGGAAAATATAATTGTTAACAATTGACACAACACCCACGTAGAAATTCATGTTCTTGCATTTTGAATCTACAATAAAACAGCACATTGTTATCTTCAGAAAATATATTTACAGCTGTTTCTTAGATTTAAATTTTCTTCAAGACATTTTTTTAAATTATATTTATCGATTCCAAGAAAGAATATTGTTCAAAAATACCGTGTATTATTCCAATCGAATTCACTTGTACAGTTGTTACAATCTAGCGTTTTACGACCGCTACTGCAATTAGTGATTATGATAATAAATCTATTAAAAAAAGCTTTTTAATATGCAAACAGTTTTTCTATAATGAATATAACTTCCACTTCTTTCATAATTAGCTATATAGATTATTCATTTCGCTTTATTAACTACAAATCTAACAGTTAACTTCAAAAACATTGGTTTTTCTTTTTATAAGTATTGCTTTGCTTATCGAAAGAACTTTCCGAACATTCATACAACAGTTTCAGAAATATTAATACAACTTTCACAGAAATATTTATTTCAAAACATGTTTACAAAATTCTTTCAGATTGTTTTTATCATTATGGCTAATTACTCTTCTAATTAATAGGTAAAGAATTTGCAAACATTTTTTTTTTCAACAGATGCTAGCCAGTCAGCAGAGATACCTTTATATGTGTAATGCATACTTTCCTAAATTATTTATTGCTTTATAGAACGAATTGGAATATTGTGGTGACGAATACATCTAATGCATCAGTTCATTAAATATTAAATATTTGGTATTTAAAGTGTTTTAATCTTTGGATGCCAAATGTAGTTTTCGATGAAAAATAAATACCAAAAGCCTCTTAGTCTGAAATATTTTGCAGACAAATGAAGTAACTCATTACTCTCATGTTTCAAGTAATCGATTTCAAAATTTGCATTCCTGTAAATAAGAAACTTCTGACTAAATTTTTTAAAAAAACATTTTTTTCAACAAATGCTAGCCAATCAGCAGAGAAACCTTTATATGTGTAATGCATACTTTCCTAAATTATTTATTGCTGTATAGAACGAATTGGAATATTGTTTTGATGAATACAACTAATGCATCAGCTCATTAAATATGAAATATTTGGTATTTAAAGTGTTTTAAACTTTGGACGCCAAATGTAGTTTACGATGAAAAATAAATGAGAAAAAGCTCTCGGTCTAAAATATTTTGCAAAAAAATGAAGTAACTCATTACTATCATGTTTCAAATAATCGATTTCAAAATTTGCATTCCTGAAAATAAGAAACTTCTGACTAAATTGTGGAATAAATAATTTATATGCTTTCTCCGAAAAGTAGTTTTCGAAAACTTTTTCGTATGTTGTTTGTAAATTCTTCTTTAATATTTAATTCAGTCTCTAAAGAAACTAATTCAATATTTTGAGATAAACATG
>BGPR01003667.1:70071-131099 GCA_013235015.1 Araneus ventricosus
AAGGATTTTGAAAACCAGAATTTTCAAAAAAAACTGAAATTATTCCCGTTAATCAGTATGTAGGCGTAAATTAAATGCAAAAGAATTAGAAAATATTCGTAAAAAACAAAGAAGAAATTCGTACACCAAAGAACAATAAAAGCATTGTTAAAAATATTGTCCCGTCACCAACTTCAAGACACTTTTTTCTACCGTTAATCTGCCTTCCTACCATTGGTTCTGAACTGCGCTAAATCTAATACCAAATTCGGTGAATTATCACTTGAGAAGATTCAAATGTGGCGGCAGTACTGTGCTCTTAAGCCTAACCAAAATTTGAATAAAAACTTGCCTTTCATGCAATATACAAAAATTTAAAAGCGTTTTCTTGCCTCATAATTTTAAAATGGCAGGAAAGCATGATGATTAAATGCTTGAAGAAAGAATGAAAATCATTTCAGTCTACCTCACACACACCCAAAAAAATCCCTGAAATCAAATTTCTGTTGCCACGTTTAGTATAAATACAAAAAATATTGTTGCAAAAAATAATCACTTTGAAGCAGGTAAGATAAAATATTTCAGCAATACAACGAAAACTAAAAAGAAAATTCTGCTTTGGAGTTATTTTCTCAAGAAAACAATTCACACTATCACAACCTTAACAATTGCAAAAGCGAGTGAATAAAAGATTTACTGAAATAATGAGATAGGTTTGAATTTTATTTACAACAATAAAAGTATCATTACAAATCATGTTTGAAAACATTTTGAAAATTAATTAAAATTGAGAAAAATGTCGCATGGAATAATACCCGGGTAGGCCCGGTTAACGGGCCCATCACCGATGACAGGACGTACCTCCTTAATGACGGATTTGTGAATGGGGAGCTCTTAATGGGAACTATTTGACGCAGGTCGCAGTATTATTACCTTCTTGGATTGGTCATTCAGATACGGCGAAGAATATTATACAAGGGCGAGATGACTTATGAATCATGATCCATACATCACACAAGGTTCACTTTCGGATTGTGGAAATGTAAGCTCTATAATGAGAATTTATTTTTCTGTGTTTCCAACATTTTTTTTGAAACTGCTTTAATAGAAATATTTATTTTGAGCTTATGAAATTAGAATAGTAAATTTAATACAAACTTGCTAAAATTTTAGATATTAAAATCAGACATTATTTATTAATTAGCTTTAAATCCGCAATAATTAAAAATTGCAGATTATTTCTCTAAAATTTCTTATATTTTAATCAGTGAGTGCATTTTGTAGTATATATTTTTAAAACAAATCGTCATTTCTTGTGAAACAGTTTAATATCTAAATTTCCGGTTTTTTTTTATTTTTGATTAAGAATTTAATGAATTATAACGGTTTTCGTGGTTAAGTATTTTTTTTTTGTAAAAATATTAATTATCTTGTTTTGTTGCATGTGTTTTCTGTCTTGGTTTATTTGTATTTGGAAGTCTCTCTCCATTTCTTTATATTGTAAAATTGTGTTATTCATTGTACATACATGACGGTTTTGATAAATATTTACTAACAAAGCAATCTATCTTTCCATAGTCTTGAAAGTCTATAAAATCAGAATAACGTAAATTCAATATAAATGTACTAAAATTTTATGTATAAATATCAGACCTTCTTTGATGTTTTCTTACCAGCTCCGATTTTAATTCCGAAACATTTAATTGCTCCTCTAAACTTCTTGTTGCATTTTAACGGGACACATTACCTTCTGAACAATTTCTTTGTTTGAAGTATTATTGAAAAAGTTTCCATACTGTTAAAACTTAACAATCATATAAAGTCACCTTAAAGAGAAAATTTATTTTGATTTGCTTGTTAAGTTCAAAATTTAAATTATTTAAAGAAAAATTCAATTTTTTAAATTCCCTACTACTTTTTCCAAATATGATTATTTTTGCTTCAAATTTTATTTGCAAATTTACTGAAATATATTAAACAAAACTATTTATGGATTTTAAGATGCATCTAATATTCGCTTGAATATAGAATTTTTAATGTTTTATGTGGTGAGAAATGAGGTAAATTGAACATTATCTTGTATTATTGCATGCGCAGTTTTATTATATGCATAACGATAAACAAGTTTAAAAAATTTGAATGCTCTATCTGAAAAAGGAAAAAGGCCTTAGCATTTTGGAAACATGAAAGTGAAGAAAAGTCCAACATGGAGAAAAAGCCAGTTTAAGTTGTCGTTTGCACATGTTCATCATTTGTCATCGGAAATATGAAAAAAATAATTTCTATAATATTAAAGGTACAAATTTGAAATTTTGATACAATAAGAAAAAGGACAAGATTAACAAAATAAGCCAATCAAAGAAAAATTGATATTTTGGCCATTTTTGGGGTAATGTAAGGTAAATAAACACGTTTTTATTAAGTTGCAAAGAAATTTATTAAATTATTTTCGTTCTATTACAATTTTGGACTTACAGATTTCAAAAGCTTTTAAGTGTGTATATTGTGAATGTCGCCTTTACTCTTTTCTTCTTTTTTTATAATTGTTATTTTAAAAAATCGGGCCATACTGCGTTGAAAAGGAAGAAAGTATTCCCGATTTGTATGTTTTTCACATTTCCTAGCGTTTAATATCTACTGCTTTATATTCTGGTTTTGAAAAAATTATCTGCATAAAATTCTTTCGCATTGATCTTAGATATAGCTGCATGCCTAACAGTTTAATTTAAAACTCTCATTAAAGCCTGATGCGTGTTGCTAAAATTAGTTTCGCATCATTATCATTGCCGTTGTCATCGTGATAATCGCCTTTGCAACGCCACAGTGTCACGCGGTCTCTGCTACTTATGATAAAAACTGAAACCCTCACGCAACAAGCGTTCTAAACTCGGTACTTAAATGATGATAAATTTATTAATTACAAAAAAGTAAAGCAACGGAATAATACAAACCATTGCCTTTGAAACGAATGTTAATAAAAATATCTAACCACATTCAGCGACCAGTTGTTCGCCCGTTATATTAATAGCCCGTATCCATACTTGCAAAGTGAAGAAATAAATTGGCGCTTTAAGTCCAGTTGTTGAAACCAGAAGGTTGAGTCTGCTCTCCTGGATATTGAATGAATGAAAAAATGCTGAGGGATCACGACAAAGATTTATTTTGCGATATACCTCAGAAATGGAAGGTGAGAGTAATAAGCGATCCATGATGACATATATAGGGGTATGAGCAGTGGCGTCTCGTGAGCTCAGAAACGAGGAGGGCCGCAAGATAATAGTTATCAAGAATATACATTTTAAAAGCTACTTTATCTTTCAGTAGGTCAAATTTTATAATTCAAAAGCCAGATGTGAAATTACCTGCTTTTCAAGCAAATTAAATAACCAGCATATGACATTTACTACTAGTTTTACTAACAGAAAAATAAGTGAATGTTGATGTGACGATTCTGCTGACGAAAAAAAAATCAGAGCTCCACACGCACACTTCCCTCCTCGCCGACTTCACTCGATAACACTCTTTCAAAAATGAATATTATCTTCAAAAGAAATCTAGCCTTCTTTCAAGAGAAAGCAAATAATCAATCAACCAGATGTGTTTCTGCCGACCGAACACAAACCAAAACAAAAACTCATTAACAGCCAATGAGATGGCCACTTTGTGTGGGAATGAGGAAAAAAAATTAATAAATTAAAAAGATCATTTTTTCCTCGTTCCGTTGGCTCCGTGCCAGCCAGAGCTTCTATCCCGGCAGCCCATAGCCCGTCTAAGTTAAAGGGAGAAAGGGTTGATTTTTCTCTCTGGAATTTTTACGCAGTGAACGAATTTGGGGAGGGGGGAGAGTACTTTATAGCTCAGACCTGCTTCTCTCTTACTTGTTGATTCATTTTCTGTCTTCTTTTCAATGGAACTCTGAAAGTGAAAAGGTAAGCGAATAAGAATAAAATCGAAAATAAAAGTTTTAAAAAATTTCAGAGAGGTGCTGCAACTCTGCAGCCCTAATGGAAGAGCCGCCGCTGGGTATGAGCTTCCATATGAAGTAAAAATTGGCAAAATCGGTAAAGTGGTTAAAGGATTCTTTCAAAATTTTTCCTCATTGAGAATTACACTGCAGTAGGGTTTTGAGACCTCTTTATAATGGAGGGTGTTGGGAGTGCAGGAGGCCGCTGATGCGTATTTGGGAATCATAAGCTTCGAAATGAAATGAAAATTGTCCAAATGTCTCCAGTGATTGGGGCTGGGCTACTGCGTGGGGTTTAAATATAAAAATAATAGATTTAAAAGACTGATATTTATTTTTGTTAATCACAAAGAGCAATAAAATTATTCGCATTGGTTGTTTGAATTCTTTCTATTTTGTAACGCATGACGATTCTGCCTGTTCTAGAAAATGTGTGCCCGTCTAGACGAGCTGTTATCCTGCCAACAATACCTCGGATCTCATTGCCACAGAGTTACAAGCGAAACTTGTGGTAGAAAATCTCCTACACATTGACAGAGTGCTTAAGAAATAAAAAAAAATTATAATTTGTTGTACACTTTATATACAAATATATAGTAACATTCAAACTAAACAATAAAGGCCCGGAATTCTATCAACTAAAAAACCTCTTTCTAAGCAACATTCTTCATGAAATATCTGTTGTCGTTTGACAGTACTCCTTGTTGTGTAGATTTTTTCATTCGAACTTTTAATGGCTTGGATTCCGGCCTCTTGATAACTAAATATAAGGAATCAGCAAAAATAAAAAAATAAATGAAACTGCCGAACTCAGCTCATTAGCCTTTACTACAATCCGGCACGAATAAGTAATGTTTAGATGAAGTGAAATTTACGATGCTATAACAAATGCCGATATATCCGTCAATTTATATATAAAATTACGGCAACCGTTGTAAAGATAAATTACGCAGTTGTCACGACACTGAACTTTGTGGGTTCGGTCCTCACTTAATTTAATTTTTCCCCTAAGAAACCTGTCCAAGTTGTTTGACGCCAAAACAGAAATTGTGCTTTGCGCGTCTATAATAACTATATAATAACGCCAGTCCAAACGTACTGGAATATTTATTACTCCACCTGCGTTACCGATTTCTCTGGGCTTTTATATTATAGATGAATATAGCAGAAGGAGAATAATATCTTCACGTAAGTGGGCTCTTTCTTAACTATTATTTTCAAGACATATTTCGCCCAAATATAATTATATTCTTACGCTGTTTCATCTTGCACTTTCAAGGCTAACACCTTATGACATCACATTCATAGAAAACTATGTTTCACATACGCAGATGTAGATTTTTAGGAAAACATATTTAAACCCCTTCAGACCTGGTGTCCGCTATACCGGACATCAACTTTGAACTGCTCCTATTAATTCAATAATTGACGACACTATTATTTTTATTTGATTCTCGATTTTCTTATCAATATAATCGTTGCAAGAATCTTTCATTTCGGGCATGGAATCATTTCATTTTTTTTTTTTAGTTTTTCCAAAAAAAATCCAGAAAATCATCGTTCTTCCCAAAATTTTGGGAAGAACGATGAGTTCGTTGGTGAATTTTGTTCCTCAAGTATTTTCTTGTTCTTAATCATTTTTTACCATTTAAAAGGCTTCTACAATATTTTATTAGCCTTTGACAACCACTTTAAAGTGAATTTTGTGTGATGTTTTGTCTTTTATTCAGGTGAAATATCCGGTATTTTCCGGATGCCGGACATAGGGTAACTTTTTAATTTTTCATCCACAGGCTTAAAATCTCATTTATGATTTAACCATTGTAGTAGTACACAGTACGTCAAAGGAAAAAATTCTAACTCCATTAATTCCGACTGAAGCGGTTACGCATGACTTGACTTTTTAATATTAAAATTTCATTCACAGTTTAAGAAACTGAACATAACTTCATTGCTACCGTTATCTTTAACATTTTGCTTCACTATTTAAAACTTAGAAAGAAAACTTTCATATTACCTCTCTGCAATCAAAATTGCTCTGAAAACAATCTCAATTTAATGGCTTTAAGTAATTTAAAATGTATTAATGATACGAAAAACACGTGGAGATATTAATAGCCCTAAAGATAATTTACGGATAATTAGAATTAACTTAAAAGCAGAAAAATGTTTCCTTTTATATTTGAACATCATAATATGTATTATTTGGCTTTTATATTTTCTCACACTATACCATAAATTCATTTTCATAATCCCTTTTTTGCATTTTATTGCCTTCTTGATTCTTGGTTTATTTACAAACTACATCCATTTATATCCCTTTGTCAGGATTACCTTCCTATCCCACTCTGGCCATTGTAGAAAAGCCATTTGCTGGATTTTAAGATATTGATAATGACAACGATTAGGAGATAATGAGAAGATATTTTTAGAGAGAGTGCTTCGAAAGATCAGATCGCTTTTATGGCTTTTAAATTAATTTTAGAGGTATATATTGTTACCGTATTTTTTCGTTTATTTTTCAAGTATTCTTGCAATAATATTGCTACATGTTAAAGGTAATTTCTTTAACGATCAACAGATTTAAATTCACTGATCTTACCTTATTTCTATATTCTACCTTCGATATTCTAGGTAAGTACAAAGTATTTCCTTAATTTGCAAAATCTATAACACTTTGTTGCCTGATTATTTTTGTTAATTGTAAATATTGAAATGGAGTGTGTTATAAGACATATTGCAATAATAAATTCTACTGTGTTCTTCCTTTGTCGCTCAGAGAATGTCAAGGCGGTGTCGAATTATTATGTCTATGATTTACTTAGGTTTAGCATATAAGCTTAAAAATATCATAATTCGATGCACGAGCAGACTTTGTTACCACCATTGAGTATAAGAACTCTGCACGTCTCTGTACGTCTCTCGACAGCAGTAAATATCTAAACAAATTTTGCCGATGACGCATGCTAGGGAAGTTAGAAGAAGATTTTACAGTGACCAAACTTAGGAAGAGTTCGAAAATGTGCTCAACTTTATTTTAAAGAGGTGGAAAGTCTTCTAATTGGATGGAATAGATGATCGGAAATTTAATGAAGTCCATCCACAAACCTAAGATTAAGATAAACGTTCCATTGAAGAAATAGGAGCAATTGTATCTCCATCTCTCTCTTCTCTTTTGCATAAATGTGTATATATGTGCATATCATATATATATATATATATATAGAAGAAGAAAAACATAATAGAAAAACAATAAACTAAAATAAAAGAAACTTTCATATCAAATTCGAAAAGATATGAAAAAACGAATTGAAAATATAAATCCGAGTAAAGAAAAAAATGCGAATAGCATGTCTGTCTAATGTATAGAACACATTTTATATCGCATCGTATTTTTGATTTTAATTATTCAAAACTCCTCTCTCTCTGTTTTTGGTTTGACATTAGAGATGAAAATCAGTGTTCTAGGTCTTACGGCGTAACTGATTGCAAGAAAATGTCAAACTTTTTCTATTTTAGCAATTCACAGTAACTTCATCCCCAGAAGAAACGTTATTGTGCTTTAATTGCGTTTTTCATTTTACGATTTCTACTCTATCATTTTACGATTTATACTTTATATATACACAGTCCAGTCACATTAATGTGACCACCACCTACTTTCGACGTCAGCGTGAAATAGCCAATCACAGAAGGCAAGTGGCAGCACAGTGCAGTGGAGTGTATATAAAGGATGTCCTAGGGCATCGGAAAGCATTTCAGTCGTTGGCGTAATGCAGAAACGTAGCGATTTATCCGACGTCCAAAAGGGCATGATTGTTGGCTTTCGGGTCAAGGGTGGAAGCCTTTCGGAAACGGCTAATTTTGTGAAATGTTCGCGTGCCGCCGTGGTAAAAGTATACCGTGCATGGCAATATGGCACTATCCAAAATCAGCGGCGTGGCACATGTGGTGCACCACGGGCAATGACGGAGGCGAAAGAAGGCTATAGAGGTGCGTTCGGGCGAATAGACGTGCAACTGTTGAGCAACTGACCGCCCAGATGAACCAAGGGGCTACCAAGAGTGTATCCTCAACAAAGGTTCAGCGAACGTTGCTGAGCATGGGCCTCCGCAGCAGACACCTGGTTAATGCACCTATGCTGACTTCTGTTCATCGGCAGGACAATGCGAAGTGTCATACAGCTCGCAGTGTATCTGCGTGGTTCGAAGAACACCAGGATGAGTTTACCGTACTCCCCTGGCCAGCAAACTCACCGGATTTAAACCCAATCGAGAATCTGTGGGACCACCTCGATCCGGTTGTTTGCGCCATGGATCCTCAATCGCGTAATCCAGCGCAGCTGGCCACGGCACTGGAGTCGGCATGGCTCAACATCCCAGTGAACACCTTCAGAAACCTAATTGACTCTGTTCCTGCACGTCTCGCAGCGGTACGCTTTGCTAAATGTGATTATTCTGGCTTTTGACAGGTGGTCACATTAATGTGACTGGACTGTGTATATATAAGTAAAAACTTCTCCGTTTTTCTTAATCAAATCATTTATTATTAATCCCTGAAAGTTTTACGGGAGTATTTTTGTGACATTTGTCACACCACCTTCATAGAAGGTTGCCGCCAGCGTGTTGAGATCAGTTTCTACGGAGTCTTGAAGCTCATCATTGGTGCGGAAGCGTTGTACTCCCAGACCTGTATTGAGCTCTCCAAGAAGGTGAAAGTTACCTTCGTCTCTCTCTGGAACCAATTGGCTAAGTTTATGAACATGATCTACACAAGAGACAGATTGTGTCCTTGTCCATCTTCATCATAAACATCAGTTCGGCCATCTGTAAATTTCCTACTTCATCCCCGCATAACACCATCACTCACAAAGTCTGTTCCGTAAATGCGGCTCATTCTGGGTTGAATGTCTGCTGCTTTATTACCTTCTGCCTGTAGAAAACGAATGACGCTGCACAATTCGCAGTTGTCCGAGGTGCATGCTAGACATTCACGGTCAAATCTCTCCACGCAAATGCGGTCACATCGCTTCAAAACCTGTCGTCAGTGTTAAAATCCCATGAGAATCTGCGTGATACGCTCAAAAGTTTGGATTTTCATCTCCGCTCGGCATCCATTTGGAGTGTTGGGCCCCAAAACTTAAAATAGAACCATGGGAGGGAGAGGCTCTCACAGGAACGAAAGTCACTAAACGTAGACCTGTGGGGGAGGGAGAGAGAGGCTCTTGAGAACGGCTTACCGCTGAAATCGTAGCTGGGCGTTGGTCAAGGTTTTAAAGCGGGAGGAGAAGTGGGCGCAGTATCCATAGGGGTTCGGAGTGAAAAGTTGTGTGGTTTTCATGGAGCCTCCGTCAATGACCCAAATAAATGGATGGCCTGAAAATTGGAATGGTGTGAAGTGCTAACACGCCATTTGCCTGGACTGGTCTGGCCGTGAATGTACAGCTTTCAGGATTATCTAGCACAACTCCAACTGATGTATGGACTCGACAGTGGCATACGTTATAGTGAGAAAGCTTCTCTGCAGAGGTGCACAGATCCGCCTCTTGCGACTCTTCTGGTCAATTAACAGTGCGATCAGAAGCCGAAAAATATCCCTCGCTGAAAACATTTTATTAGGAAATTATATTCGATACATTTTTTTAAAGGAATTGGACACAGCTTTTCCTTACTTCATTTTTTAGCCTGACAAATAGTAGGGGCAACTGTTGCACCTTGGACATAGTGTACCTTGGATCACTACCCCTATATCGGTAATGGATGACATCTCGTAGCAAACCGTTCAACTATCTCAAGCAATACTCGCTAGTAGTTAGTAGAAATCTGTTGTTGTTGTCATTCAGGCCTTGTTTATGAGAGCAGCTGTGAAATTTTTTTTTTCGATGTAAAAAGTAAAATGTTTGAAGGATTATATTTCTTTATTTACAGATTTCAAGAATTGTTTACAGATTTTCTGTATATTCCGGGCTGTGTAGTATAATTTGATAAGTAAAACTACATGTTGTTTGTAAGTTCGAACGCATTCTGTAAAGATTACCACGTGATAGAACTGAAAGCTGTCACTTCACGTACCATGGATTACAAACACATCCTGTACCATGGATCACAAACACATCCTGTACCATGGATCACTTATCAGAGGTACATAATTTTTCTTTTTTTAATTATCCTTTCTTATCTTAATGTTTATAGATAGTGAAAACTAAAATTGAATGGATGCTATATGAAATAGGATACCTATAACTAAAATAAAAATGTAAATTGTTAGTTCTTAGCCGTCTAATAGAAAAAGTGATCCAAGGTTTAACAGTCTCCCGTAAGGTTTATGAAAACTTTAACTTTTCACGAGAAGAGTCATTTCTCAGCATAAAATAATCTTTTTTAGACTTATTATGCAAAGATAAAAGGTAGGTCAAGTTCTATATTTGATATTATGTATTTTTCTAATAATTTCCAAATAAAGTTTTCTTGTCCATTCTCCAATCATAACTTAAAAGCCAAGTATTTTAATGCATTTTAAAGTAAAATAAAATTTCGTTTGATAGTTAATAAACATTTAAAATACTTTCAAAATAGTTGTCATAACAATTGTGTTCAACTAATAAAAAAATATTCTTGACTTGAAAAAATATTTTAGCCAGTTTTAAATTTAAAACACTGCATAATAAGATGCATAATTTCTTTTCAATAAGCTGTAAAACTTTTTTTCAATGAACTTGGAACAAGATTCCAAATTTTAAAATAAAACCTTCTCATATATTTCTTTTTTTAACAACAAATTAATTTACAGCACCAAACAATAAGTATATGGAGGGGACTGAAAAGGTGCTGCCAAATTACACCACAATTTACTGAAACGTAGCAGAAAAGAAAAATTCGCATTCCTTCAGAAGCGATCATTTGATCTGAAAATGAAACTGAGATAAAAACCGAAGAAAGTCTCACAAACTAAATATGATAAAAAAATGCTTCTTAAAAGTCAGTGGTAGGAGAAAGCATATAAATTACTTATTCCATAACTTAGTTCAAGCTTCTTACTTTAAAGACTTTAAGGAATAAATCTTGAAATCGATTTTGCGAAACCTGAGGGCACCAAGTAAGTTTTTTTTTCTGAAATGTTTAAAATGCATTTTTCAGTTCATTTTTGAATAACTTTTTTTCTGGTGGACAAAAACTTTGAAACTCTTAAAGTGCCAAATCTTTCATATTTAATGAACCGATGCATTAGTTATTTCCCACATCTTAAAAAATTTCCATTGGCTTCTTTAAGGCAATAAATACTCTAGGAAAGGTTTTTGACTACATGGAAAAACCCTGCATTACTTATCGGCTAACATGCGAGATTCACATGTTCTGCGAAAGAAGAATTGCTTTCAAAATCTTTGAATGACTTTATTTTTTTAAACAAACAGACTTTCTTGATTACTATTGACTCTCTTTCTAAGGAAGTGACTATTAAAATTAGTTCATATTCCTGAGTCAGAAAATATAATTAATGAACTAACCGAATTTAGATAAACTGTTTACATAAACTAACGATTTATTCTGCTCCAGAATAGTTGCTTGACTTGCATATTATACAGAGTAATTATTTGCAAAGTTAAATAATAAGTCAAATTCCTCAGGCGATAATTCTACGAACTGAGATGAACAGAATGTATTCTAATACAGAAAGTTAATGTTAGAGCAGGACAAATTAGTGATATCAATAATTTTTTAATCGTTGTTCTGTATTTGCATTTATTTAGTCGCGTTTCATTATTTATATTTACATTTTAATGGGCCTTGAGTATACTTCCATATTTTGCATTAGGAATTACAAGAAAAAGAAAAAAAAATTATAGCAGTCACAAACACAAATATGAACTAAAATCAAAATAATTGTAATAAATGTACAATTCTTCAACGAAGCCATATCTCAACAAGGTACATTATAGGACCAAAATTTCTGAAAAATATGAAAATCAAAACAATTTCAACTGTTATCATAAGTTGTATTTTGTGCAAGAAATTCTTACCTATATTTGATTAGCATATTATATTTAGTTCCAACAATGAACACTTTAGTAGAAAACCAGTGGCGAATCCAGGATTCGGGTCGGAGGGGGGGGGGGGCTAAGGTTATAAAAATTTTGTATCGTGATGACGGATGTCAAACCTCATGGCTTATGTAAACCAAAACACTTTAACTTTACAGACTTTTCTCACCTGACAGTAAGAATATGATTCTTGCAGTGTTCTTTATAGTACAACACTTTCAATAATTCAATAAAAAATAAAATGAAATAACTAACCAAAAAATGTTTCCGACCGCGTTAACGCTACAAGTGGAATGACTAGAAAAGTAGATAAATTTTCGAGCGTGTCAAGCCAAAAAGCAAAGTTGTCACGATTTTATTATTATTTTTTAAATGAAAATTAAGAACAAACAGTTGTAGTGATTTTAAATAAAATCAAGAATTTTGGTTTAGCTCTGGGGGGCTGCAGCCCGATAGCCAACCCCTGGATTCGCCATTGTAAAACACGTTATATAAAAGTCAGAATTGTTTTGAGATAGAAATTATTAATATTCCAGAATATTTAGAAAAAAGTAGGACATTAGGTCAGGTGCACACATCCGATTTGTGTCGAGCAAATCATTAGTGGCAAAATGACAGGGAAGAGATTAGCGGCATGAAGTACTCTGATAGCTATTTGATAGTGCACATGTATACCTCCCGCGACGCAGAATTGTCGGTCAACTCATTAGCAGTATTTTGGCTCAACATTTACCGTAGAGATCAGTAAGGAAATCGGAGACATGTGTGCACTACATAATTTGTTGTATCAACGTATTTCATACCGCTAGTCGTTTCTCTAACATTTTGCTAATCAATGTCCGACATTTGTCGGTAATTATTTGTCCAACACAAATCCGGTGTGTGCATCGGGCCTTAGATTTAACAGTAGCTTTTGTAAATGAGCCTCATTCATGCTCACTTTATACGCGTAAAGTGCGCCATGCCGATTTAATTTTGCAATCCCTTGTGCATTTTGAAATTGAAAAATGGAAGTGACGACACAGTTCAGTTTCAGACAACGTGCTGTTAGTTAGCTTTGAAAAGACATGTGCAGTAAATTTTATTACATGATTATGACGATGTGTCAGTTAAAATCATTGGAAAATGCTAAGTTGTTTCCCATTTGTTTTTCCAGTGCTTTGAAATCAAAAGAAATTAAAGGAAGAATCCATATTATACTTTTCTCATATCACAGTATTATTTTATCATAAAGACCCTCATCGGATACTTTTTGAATATATTTTACATATGATAATCTTCAAAAAACTTTGGAGCAGAAATAGGGACTTCAGTACTTGTGATTTTCCAACTGCAAAAATTTAATTCCTGTATTTTCCAAATATATAAATTCTTCAAGAAAAAATTTCGATGCATTTTCTTGCAATATCTTGTAAAAAATCACATAACAAAAGAGCAGCTTAAGAAATTAGAAACACAAGTACAGCTTTAAATTAGAAGCAATTTTAATAAATTTTAATATATTCCTGTTTCGATTAATTTCTCTCATAGAACAATATTATTTACGTTACAAAGCTACTACCTCTAGACAATTTTTAATTAGAAATAAGTGTTTAAGCATTTTTCTATTTTCAAAATTTATATATTCAAAGGAAGAAAAGGTAAAAATTACTTAAAATAATAGCAGTTTTGTTTTTAAAGTCTTTAAAAATGGCCTAAGTCAATTTTAAAAGTCACTGGATAACGCCTTCAAAAAAATAGTACTTCGAATCATTTTGGAGTTATCGTTTTCTTTTCACGTCTAACAGGAATAAAAATGTAATGGAACTATTGTTTTTTATTCTTAAGTCGAAAAGTTCATCCTGTTTTAAATTCCTTAATACAATGAAAGTATATATTTCGGAAGTGTTTCTGAAAAAACATGAGAAACGATTCCAAAAGTTTTAAAATAGAATAAAAAGTCAAAATCAAAGGGAAAAGAATACGAAGTTCTGAATAAAGAAATGTCTTGACTTTCGTTTCTCTCAATTATTATTCTGTTCTTTTTACCTCTCTTTATCTCTCTGCAGCCGCAGATATGGCTTCTATTGCTCCTTCAACAAATTTTTAAAAAAGCCAAGAAAAAAGTGGCAACATTAAGGATAATTTTCCTATTTCCGGGCTATTAAGTTTGAGAAGATTGCGTGATCGAAATTCACGACGAATCAAGGATTTTTTGAAACAGAATTTGGGAAGATGTGAAGAGTTTTTCTTATTTTCTTTGCACGAGACGGTAAGCCATGTTTGTGTTAAAAGACACGCATTTTTTTAAAAATATATATAAAAAAAATATTTTAAATGTGCTGCATGTTTCTCTTGATTTATTTCAGTTGAATTTGTTTGCTGTTTGAAATCTAAGACTATGCTTTTTTAGCAATGTATGAAAGTAAATCTAATCTTAATGGTTGAAAGAAATGCTTTCATGGCAGGCAAAAGTCTAGAAAATTCTTAGAAGTTTTTGATTCGATCATGTTGTTTGGTACGTGGTTGTGTTTAAAAAACAAACATTTTAAGCCATTTGAAAAAGCCTTAAGCTGAAAAAGGTTATGCGAAAATCTTCAAAACGATTAATTTAGGTTTGTTCGAGTTACACTCAGTTCTTTGATGTTATTTTAAATGCCTCATGAATTTAGAACTTAGAAACCCGTTTATTTGGTTTCGTGTTTTGAAATTCACTATAGGATTTAGATGTGAATGAAAGCTTACAGAAACTGCCACCATGAATATAGGCCATAGAATGTCCATAGAATTTTCTCTCTGCCCTTAAACCAAAGTTTCAGAATAAAGCATTTTAAGGGGACATACGACTCTGTTAAACCTCAAAAATTTTCGATTTTATGAAAAATAATATATCATTTCCCTGTTTTTTCTGAACAATTTAAAGCAATCCACGTTAAAAAAATCCACTAATTATGAAGGTTATGAAGGAAAATGCATCATCTATTCAACGCAAACATTGAATATGGTCATATGTTTAAAGCGCTATATCTCAAAATGTGATGTTTTGATATTGCGCGCACGATATCTCAAGAACTATTGAATATTTTTACATAAAATTTCTACTGAATATGTATTGTGATAGGTTATGCAAATTGAACCACAGTTTTGTTCATATTTTCTCCAAAGAAGTTTTTTGGGTGGGTTAGAAAAGTTGAAATTTTAACAATTTTTAATATTTTTATTTTAAATTGGCATATAAAATAGAAATTAAATTTAAATGCTAATAAATTGAGGTTAAGTTTCATAAACAGACTGTTGGCATGTCGTGAGTGTAATTTGCAAAGTAACGCAGATACCAGGCAGTTTAAAAATATAAAAGAGCTTTAATCCAGTTTACTGTAAAAAATAATGCTGCTGTCTTGCAGCTCACACACTCAATGACAGCCATCCATTCGACTGACTACAGCTACTTCACTGACTGATAGCTTAAAAACACAAATGAGCAATATATATAGATTGTAACAACCAATCAACTTAGACTAGTGCCGTAACTTCGGTACGTCATGAAAATTAACCAACGAGATGCTTTCATTCAGTGACTGAACAAGTTCATTTGAATTCCAACACAGACTGTTTGGTTTACTTAGATACCCAAAATATTCTGTTTAGATAAATATTTTATCCGTAATCATGCGCGCAAGGTGACTATCTCATTTTTCTGCAAAAATTATACTCATATTTATTACTCTCTCAAAAAACTGCATACCAAAATAAAGGTTTGAAAATGTGTGTTCTATAAGAGAAATAACAGATATTTTTCTATAAAAAATACGTGAGTTTGTGGATTCCATTGTTTCATAGATATAATGTATCGAATTTGACAGTTTCTCCCATATTTTCGAGGTTTAAGAGTCGTATGACCCCTTAATTATTAATATTCTTTACCCAACAATGAAAGACCAAAAAAGGAAACTTTATTCGAAATCAATTCTAAATTAACTTTCTACATGTATCTATTTATTGCAATTTGTTTGTTTTTATAAAAAAGGAAGATTTTATTTATAATATAAATCACTTTCATAATTGAAATTAAATTCATCTGACATCACAGAACACTCATATATATTCAATTTAGGACTATTTATTCAAGTAATAAAGAAAAATTATAATACCCGGATGAGTATATTATAGAATGGATTTTAAATCCTCGAGATACATTGAAACCTCCTCATAGAGATGGAAATAATTGCGAAGATTAAGTGTGTTTAATTAAATTGAATTTTTTCTATTCAACTAAAATTTAAATTACGAAGAACTGATGTGCAATCGAAGTTATTTATATGATTGAGTCTAAGCTTATAAACTTTACTTTCACAAATAAGAATATTCGTATCCATTACTTTTATAGAAAATTCCAATTTTTTGGTTGATGTTATTTTTGCCCATTTTTCAACAACTACCGATGAAAAGATTTGGGATTTATTTTCAAAGTTAATAAAAACAAAACTGAAAAAAGTTACTACAAAAAATGCTGAAATCAAAGATAAATTGTACCTATTTTAAAATAACAGAAGTTTTCGAATAAAGTACTTTTTTTCTTTATTTGATTACAGATTAGAGATTGATTTAAAAACTAAAATTGTTGATGAGAAAATATTTTTAGACTTGTTTAACGAGAGTTACGAATAGAAAATTTCACTTCAGTGCTACATAAAGCAAATGAAACAAACTTTGAAGTTAAATTATACATTTGAAATATATCTACAGCATTAAAAAATTCGCTATGACATTATAGCATTTAAAATTTGGGTACGACTAAATCAAAATTGTTTACTTCTGCTTTCTCTTCTGATTAAACTGCAATGCCATTGATAAAATTGAAAGGAATATTTATTTTCTTTATCAAGAACAGGAAGTTGTGTGTGAACAAAATGTGTACTGTTCAGCAACGGATTCCGAGACTACCACTTTTGGAGATTTTACACCGGAAAGGGATGCCAGGCAATGAGTCATATGAGCGCATTTCCGGAGTTTTTGTTAGATAGCGCTCAGTAAAATGTAAACATCACCCTTCCATTCTTCACTTTCCCCCTATTTTGATGAAAATAACTTCGTCCGACGCATGCGCAAAAGCGCGGAGAGTTTCCGATTCCATTGCTAAACAATATTTTCTTGAAGTTCCATGATATTTGGAACTGAAACAATATTGCTGAAACCGATCTGTGCTTTAATGTTATTTAGTTGGTTCTGATCACTCGCTTAAAAGTGACATGTGGACACCAAATGAATCAGAATGAAGGAGAGAGCATGCGCCAAAAATCGAAACGCACAAATCGTGTGCTATCATATATACGCTCATTGCGAACTATAAAAAAAAGCAAAAATTTCAAAATAAAACGCTGATATAAAGAATTTAATATGAAAGTTTGGTTGAAAAATAATAAGTAAAAAAATAAAAAGCCTTTTTTTTCCAGAGAAAAAAGTTCGGGGATGCGTAACCATATTTAACCCTCTGATTCCTAAGGCCATTGAAATAAAGGGACCTCAAAATACTGGAATTTCCGAGCTCCTCTATCAAAGATAACGGAAATTCACTTTCCCCCTGAAAAACCACGATGACAGCTGTCATTGTCCGAATTGTAAGAAAACTACGCTCTTCCCCAAACAAATCTGGGCGAGCCTCTCTGACGAAGAAAGCACGCGCCGCGGGTGTGATCAATCACACGACGAAAGGGGGTTGAAATTTCAGAGTGACATTCGGACGTTTCGAATGGCTATCGTCTTTTACTTGAAGGGACGTATGGGATGCTCCCGTATCGCTAGAATTAAACTTCTTTTTGAAATGGTTTCCTAATCAAGGACGAACTCTGAAGCAAACATTGAGGAAAAATATTCCTTGCTTTAAAATATATTTAGCAGATAAAATATGTAAGAAAACTACAATAACAATAGATTATAAGTTTGCGGGTCAATTTTTTTTCAATGGCTTTGAGTGAATTTTGTTACATTACCACCTTTACCTTACCTTACTTTTAACACCTTTACCTTTACACCTTTTTGTTAAACACATTAAAATAAGATTAAAACATTCTCTTTAAAATTAATCCTGGAGTCTTTTTTCATACTGCGTTTGGTAAATATTCAATATTCCGCTTCGTTTGTTCTGTTATTATCGAAAAATGCTCAATCATGAAATTATTAATTCTGGTTCACCTTGGGAGATAGAATCCGTGATTGGTGGAGAATCTATACTTTCCTTTCCAGAGAAGCGTTCATTCGGTGTCTGCTGCTGACAGGACGATAAATAGGCGGTTGCAGAGATGCATGCTGCTGACTCGAGGTGCCCAGTGATGATAGATGAGAATATAAATGTTGATAGAATTTCTTATTCATCTATGTCGTGCAGGCGACTTATTTGTGCCTTTCGCAAAAATTGAACAAGAAGATGCTGAAAAGTTTCACAGTTAATGGTTTCTGCTTTTCATTTTCTTGCCAGGTAATATGCATTTTGTTGGGATGAAATGGATGGTTTAGAGTTAAAGTGAACCAAGTCTATGAAATTCATTTCGAAGAAACTAGACTTCAAAGTTGATTAGCTGCATTTAACATACAAATGCTAACACGTTCAGGTGAAACTCATCCGTGAGATTAAAAGCTAAATTTCTGTTTGGACTTAATGAAAAACCTTATCAAACTGGACTATTTGGTCATGCAAAGCTGTATTTGCGGTTTTAGATAACTGTTTTGTATTTCGTTTCAATTCCAACTAACAAAATGTCCAGTAATTCAGGACGTTTGTTTTCCCGTAAGGTTCCTCAGCAATGACAACTGTTGTCGTTGACATCCTGAAATAATTCGACATTTTTGAAACAATATATTGGAAATAACTCTCAATATCATTGAATTATGGGCTGGGACATAGGTATACGAACTTTTTCAAGTATATGGGAAGAAAAATTTGGGAAATCAAAAACACAAACGTAATCGGGCGCAACTCATCAACCAGATTAACGTGACCGTCACGTACATCAAAAGAGCACTAGAGGAGAAACACGATACCCTAGTGTGAATGGTAGGGTTCCAGGAAGCTACTAGACGTTAATACCTTTCTGAGTAAAACCCTCACTTTGGCACAAAAAAAGGGTGCTTCATCTCACAAATTAGATTCGCCCGACGAAAGGTTAAAATAACAGTGGACTTCTAATTGTTCTTGCTACCTTGTGTATACTAAATGTAGTTGATTCATTATTACATAGAAAATATAATATTTTTACACTAACATTGAAGTGTTTCCGCAAAACGGACAGAACATGGTCTTGATTCACTTTATCTCTGAACCCAATTATCTGAGTAGTTTATATTCAGGCACCAGAAGTATACAAAGAATGAGGGTGGATTAACTCTATCCTTTGTGGAGTTTTCTGGAAAGGAGAATCTTATTTCGGATTGAAAATCGAATGATAAATGAGCGAAGGTTTTCGTTCTTAAAATCCATAGAATATTTGAAAACAGTGTTTCATTTCAATATTTTCGGTTGTTTTTACTTTTTTTGAAACACTGTTGCAAACACGGACTTGGTTCGCTTTAACTCTGAATCCTCCATATGTTGGTATTTGTTGAAATAAGCAAAGCAATAATACATTTTACACCGGTCATACAACCTTATTGTCAGGCCTGCCTTTAGATTATTATAGCTAAACTGTTTCATGACAAAAACTCTTGATAAAACATTTAGATATTTCAAGGAAAAATATTGTTTTCAAATGTGTGAGTTGTTACTTAAATAAGGGATAGGGCGATACTCATGATGTCAAAACAAGCCACGAGATGATTTCTGCAATTTGATTCATTAATGAACATACATAATTTTGAATCATACTGTGGTTGAATTTGGTTTTTTTTAATTAAAGAGAAAGAAATGTAAACGAACGGATTTTTTTTCTCATGGCTTCTGTGGCGGAAGGTGAGGACAGAACGCCACCACCCCTTGTCCCCGCGCCTGATACATTACATTTGCAACTGAACCGGTTGAATGGACACGGGACGGAAGGTGAGGACAGATTCGATCTCAAAAAAGACGGTGGAACCTCCAATACAACAAACATGCCTTTTATTTACAACAAACTCAAACCAACATTCACGTGTTCACTCGGCACACATGCAAATTCCAGAAAGCCTAATAAAACTGAATCCACTGAAGGCTGAGGTGAAGTCCGTGGCGAAAGAGCCAGCGTGAGAGGTGCGAGCAAGTGCGGGTACATTAGTGAGAACAAGCACGTAGAAACGCTAAGAGCGCTGGGAAGTATCCAAATATATTCAATACCACCACTGGCATCACCCCTGCTTCCATGGTGAATTCAGATCTCTTTCCACATACAATGGATTGGAAAGAATTTCGAAAATTTTTAACTATGGGTGAGGCATACCAAATAATTTTTGCATATTAAACGCATAAACAGGTACATAATGGAGCCTGTATTTGTTTGGAAAGCTTCTACGCTGCAAAGGCATCTCTTCTCTGAATTTTCTTTAGTTGTCTCATAAAATAAATTCATGTCTGCTATCTATTCATTGCTAAACAGCTCCATCATACTTTCTCTAGGTCTTTGACTGGAATAATTAGTAGTGGAATTCTCTATGCGCTACTACAGCTACGCCATTTCACATCCCCTTTCCTACAGAGTGATCCAAACTGATCAGGAGCAAACTGCTCCTGATAAGTTTGGAATGGATGAGAGTGGGAATGGGAGGGCGATGGGTGTTTCTTTTTATTATGAGAAAAAAGAGAAGAAATATTTAAACACTGATTGAAAAAAGGATTTAATTGGGTGGGATTCTTTTTCAAGAATTCGAATTCTGGAAAAAGCAATAGCAAAATTGTTGCCGAACTAGCAGTACACAACATTTTCTTTTTCTTCTGATAAACTGGAAGGAGGGGAATGAAAGAACTTAAAGCTATCAGTATAAATCTTACATAAGAGGTGTTAACTAGCATAGATACCAAAAGAGAAAAAAAGAATCCAAACATACAGATATATACAAAGACAAATACTAACTAACAAAGGTAGCAAAAGATACGAAGAAAACGAATCCAAATATACAAATATATACAAGTACAAAAACAACACGCACTGTTTAAATATCTTCTTTATAACAGGATGACTATTCACTTCAATCCAAGAAAATCCGCTAAAACTTTCATTTAACGTTTCTGTGTATATTTCGCAAAGCAAAGATGATTCGCTTTAGATATTGTCGGAACCCTTTCAGATCAACCTGTATAAACAATTTGATTTCTTGATGGATGCTCAAGAGTTTATTAAATTTCAGACGAAATAAATTCATTTGAATTATCTCAAGAACTTAGCTGTTAGAGTGTACTAGAAAAATTTATGATTCTTGCTGAGAAAACCAAAAGTTTCTTTTTCCGATACAGCCGATCCTATAAGCACATAGAACATGGCCAAACTTACACTGGTATATTATGGAATGTTGCATGCACATAACATTCGGTCGGAATTATAATGTTCTTGGACGAGAATATATTTGAAAGGAAATGGCCAAAACGATTGCTGTAATAGTGGCGAGTCTTGAAATTGGCGAACTCGGCAGCTTCTGAAAAAATTTACGCCAGGTTTATCATTTTGATTTTCTAATAGTATCGAATTACTTGAAGCAACGAAAATACTTTCGTAGGACGAGTTAAATTATAGACAAATAAAATTGCAATTCCGGCCTGTTTTTAAACAAAACCACGTTATGTGATAAGAGAATACCCAGGGACTCCAGCAGCATGTAAATACTTGGGCGTGCTACGGACGTTTGTTGATCTTTATGTGTTAACTAGAAGATATTTGCCCGATGATTGTCACAGATTTATTAACGAAAGTTGAAGTAGAAAATCTCACAATATCTCAGATCTGATTGTCACATATTTATTAACGAAAGTTGTAGTAGAAAATCTCACGATATCTCAGATCTGATTGTCACAGATTTGTTAACGAAAGTTGTAGTAGAAAATCTCATGCACATTGTCGGAGTGCTTGCAAAATAAAAAAAATCATGGAAAAAAAAGAAATGATGACTCAATTGGCACTAACTTTCTTTTTGTAAAATATGTAAATATTAAATTCCAAAATTAAGTACGAGAAAGAAAGAACGTTTTTAACGAAAACGAAAGTAAAGATCTCCGAGAAGTGGAAAAATAAAATAATTCTAGTATATCTTCTATTTGATATTAAGGGAGTTCCGCGTCAGAGAGAGAATAAACTGATAAATCAGCTAAAAACCCTGTCATAACTCCTATTTGATATTAAATCATCACAGAATCAAAAGAGTATCCTGTGTGTATGCTAATTTGTAGACAGACTGTCTGGTGCGAATCTCTTTTGGCACGTTGCCGCGACTACAATCCCGAGCGTTACCGAAATGTCTGGCCTATTCTAATAAAGATATGGAAATAACGACCATAATAACAATTAACCGTGGTTATGGTTTTTTATATCTAAAACTTATAAACATTATAATTGGAAATTCGTTTTGAAGGAAACATTTATCTAAAAATATTACACAATTCAAGGTGTCTGAACCGGTCGTTTGCAAACTTGAAGAATAGTTCTGGAATACAGAAACAAGTCGTTTGTACAATAGAACATGGGTATTCAATCTCAAACGACGGTCGTTACAGAGGTCTCTTTGTCAGCGAATTAAATAAAAGAAAAGGGTATACCAGATAAAAGATACAATTTAGTTTTAATGGAATACAAATTCAGACAACCCAGGCAACAACAACCCAGATGTATGAATAACAGCATGCGAAGAGTGTATCGCTTCAAAAGGCCCGATCTTTGAAAACTTACTGTCCTACCGCCACGAGAAAAACCCTGGACAGGGTTGCCTCAAGTAGGCAAGGGGTATAAAGTCAACCACAAATGACAACTAAGTGCACTTCGTTAGACGAGGAATTCGTTTCCGACCGAAGTACAAAGCAAAATAAACCGGCTCTATCTGCGCTAAATTAAATAACGCCCTTTCCTTCACCCCTAAAATGCAGTGGAATATCCCGTTTCCATAACGACCGCCATAGGTATGTCTGGTGTCTGGAGTTTTTCTCGTGGCGGTAGGACAGTATTTTAAGTACTCCAAAGATCTGTTGTGGATAAGACGTCTTACTTGCCATTATCGTATTTTTCATCTTGCGTACATCTTGTAATGCTGTTTTTCATTGAACTAAGTTGTTATGCTGTTATAAATTGGTATTCCATTCAATAAGAGTTGAACATTTTATCTGGTATATCCTTTTCTTTTACTTGATTCATTGGAGAAGAGCTCCTTGTAGCGATCTTTCCTTGCATTTGCGAGGCCATGTTCTATTCTGAAAACAACTTGTTTCTGTACACTTGATCTACCTTTAAATTTTGTAAATACCTTTTGAGACACCCTGTATGAAGGAGAAACCATTTCAAGATGTTTCCAATCTTGTCTGTCCTTTCAAAATAGTGTATTTTCTTGTCATTTATGAATTCCACCTGGAATTAACTCTGCATAAGGAAATATTTTTAGAGAATGCTCACCCACATAATAATTACCTTTATGTCTATGCGACTTTATGCTATATAAATAGCGAATCATTTTCTAAATCAATAGATTAAGAAACGAATTCCCTTTGACGTAGAACCATATCTCTTTAAGGATACTTGTTAATGCAACGAAAATAGGATGAACATAAAGCGAGAAAATTTTATTTAAAAATTATAAAAGCAAACCATATCTTTTGAAGTGACTCTCTTGAAAATATCTCTCATTATATCCTAATCATTGTCATTATCAGCAGCTTTAAACTTACAAATGTCGTTTCTGCGATGTTCGAAGACTTAAGCTTCTTCTCTCCAGGGAAAGTAAATGTACTACCTTTATGAATTAACCATGCATTACGAACGCAATAAGATAAAATTAAATAAGTAATGATAGTTTATTGAATTTAAAGCTTGCCATGAGGAACTTTAGAAAGCATTTCATTTTATATTGTTCTATTATAACAGTAAGAGAAAAACGCTTTTACGTTTTCAAGAACATTATAGTTATTTTGAAGTTTCCATTTATGGCTTTTAATGTCTTTCCGTATTAACATTATCAGTACCCTGGAATTGTAAGCATTTTTTGAGAAATTTTCATTTGAAGTAGTGAGGAATTGATGAGATAATTATAAGATTTTAAGAATAATAAAAAGGACAATCATACAACTATCAAATATAGATATTTTAAACTTATATTAACTTCTTGAACTTTAAATTTTAAAATTCAGTGACTACTGAAGATAATTAGCACGATGATCATTTGAATCTGTGTTTAATAATATTTAAGCCTCTACTAAATAGCATCAAAAATACACTGACGAGCCAAAACATTATGCCCACATTTTTTAATGAACTCGACTAGATGACGTGGAGGGCACGTGGTTATGTGAGAATGGTATTTAACTGCTGCTGAAGAAGGTAAGTAATCATTCTTGCACTTACTTTTACGAGTGATGGGAAAGGCTGCTGATCTAAGCGAATTTGATAGAGGGCAGATCGTAATGGCCCGAAGACTCGAAACGAGTATCACCTTAATTGCACGACTGATAGGTTGTTCACGATCTGCCGTTGTTAGTACTCATGCAAAGTGGATAAATGACGGTGACACCAGCATTAGACGCCAAGGTGTTGGTCGTCCACGCGTCATCAAAGAAAATGGACGTCGGAGACTGTCCCGCTTGGTAAAGCAAAATCGGCGCCAGACAGTGGCTCAGTTATAGCCCAATATAATGCAGGTCCAAGCGCAAGTGTTGTTACAGAACACACAGTTCAGCGGACACTGTTGGATATGGGACTGTGCAGCAGACGTCCCACTCGTGTGCCTCTGTTGACCAAGCGTCATCGTCAACTACGCCTACAGTGGGTCCGGGAATATCGAGACTGGACCATGGATGAGTGGAAGAGAGTTGCCTGGTCGGACGAAACCCCAATTTCTCATTCATCACGTCGATGTACGTATTAGGGTACGCCGTCTGCCAGGCGAAAGGTTTCTCCCCTCTTGTACAGCAGGCCATACACAAGCTGGTGGTGGCGGTATTATGCTTTGGGGGACATTCTCAGGGGCAGCTCTGGGACCCGTAGTTGTGGTAGAACAAACCCTGAAAGCTGCGAACTATCTGAACATCATTGCGGATCAGTTGCACCCCTACACGGCGTATGTGTTCCCAACTGGAAATGGAATCTTCCAGCAGGAAAACGCCCCATGTCACAAGGCTCGGATTGTGTTGGAGTGGTTCGAGAAGCATACTGATGAATTCCACTTAATGTCTTGGCCACCTAACTCTCCGGATCTTAATCCGATGGAGCACATTTGAGATGTCATGCAGCGGCAGCTCAGAGCTCAAACACCACCATGTCCGAATATCTCGGCCTTTGCATGACCGCTGCTTAGACATTTGGTACAACCTGTCTTCAGTCATGTACCAAAAACATTTGGCATCTATGCCCAGGCGAGTTGCAGCTGTTTTGAAGGCCAAAGGAGGCGTAACGCGTTATTGAGTAGGTGGTCGTAATGTTTTGGCTCATCAGTGTACATTTCATTTATTAAAATCCTCTTTGTGTATCTAAACAAAAGATTAGTTAAATTTCAAAAATATTCATGGGAAAAAGGACAATTTTAAAACGTAACAGATATAATGAGAGAAAAACATGCAAGATACTTTTTCACTAAACAGTTCTGATCATCAAAAGTGATTTAATTTTTTAAAAAACAACTTGCTCAGAAAAAAAATCCCCTAAAAATTCTAATACTTAGAAATTTATTATTACAGATTTGTGGAAAATACTGGTAAATTGTAGGAAACGGTGATTGGTGGTAAATAATATTGATTTAACACTTCCTCTTACTATGATACCTCTGACAAGTGCATCGAATTTTAGAAACTTTGCTAGTGAAAGCTACAGGAAGTAGCTGAGTAGGAGGTAACTTAAAAATCATGTAACCACACTTAAACATCTCGAGTATCTTTGAAGTTTCTATATGAATTGAGAGAAAGTGAAATTTCTAAACAGAAATGAGCCGTCTAATCAAGAGGTGAAAGAAATAGTAAATGATTCATCTAACATGATGAAAAAATTATTTAATACTCAGCATTTTAAAACTCTCTCTATTGTTTTCATTAATTTGATCAGTTTTTAAGAGCCACATTAGACTTGAAACTTTTTCTTAAAATTTATGGAGAAACACCAAAGAAGTCTGATTTTAACAAATACACTGTAGTGTTGGTGTAGTCCTGGATTCTCATTCTCCAAAAGAGGACACTGCCATCCCCTTATAGTAGGAGAATTTTTATTTTTATAATTTCAAATGTGAACTGTGGGGAACTTCGGGAGCGAGAACGGGAATCTCGATAGAAGTGATATATAAAAAAAAGTGTCTTTACGTTGTTGGCCAAGGATGGTCACAGTATCTTTCCTGTCCGTCGTATTGCCTATATAGTACAGGGTGGTCATAAATTATAGGACGCATTTGAAAAAAGTGATAAAAATAACTATAATGTAGCAACTTCATTTTTATAACGAGAGAGTAGTTTAAAAAGTTTTGTTTCAAATAAGTAACGCGCCGTTACGGCGCTCTAAATCTACTGCAGTGGGAGATTTCCAACTCAAGAATCAAAATGGCTACCGTGCAGTAGAAGATACGTCTGACACGTCTCCGGTTCCACGAAAGCAAATCAATGTTAACAGTTCATAGACGTTTCCTTTCAGAGTATCGAAATTGTCGTTCTCCCCGTAACAATCCTATAAAGCGTTCGTATGAGCAATTGAGGAGTGAAAGTCAGCTTCACACGTCCAACGACTTCTTCTGAGATCGATGCTCGCCCAGCACCTTTCCTGTTCCCTTACATTGCTAATACAAATATTTGAAGGAGTATTTATTTTTCAGATAGGTAGCGCGCCGTTACGGAGCTCTAAATCTGCTGCAGCGGGAGATTCCCAAAGCCAGTGTCGAAACGGCGTTTTCACTTAGAGTATCGAAATTGACGGTCTCCGAGTAAGAACTCCTTCAAACATTGGTATGAGCAATTTAAGGGAACAGGAAAGGTGCTGGGCGAGCATCGGTCTCAAACGAAGTCGTTGAACGAGTGAAACTGACTTTCACTCCTCAATTGCTCATACCAACGCTTAATGGAGTTGTTACGTGGACACCTACAATTTCGATACTCTGAAAGAAAACGTCTATGAACTGTTAACATAGATTTGCTTTCGTAGAACCAGAGACGTGTCAGACTTGTCTTCTGCTGCACGGCAGCCATTTTGGTCCTTGAGTTGGAAATCTCCCACTGCAGCAGATTTAGAGCGCCGTAACGCAATTAACGCCGTAAAGCCTTATTTGCAAAAAACTTTTTAAACTACTATCTCATTAAAAAAAGCAAAGTTGCTACAGTATAGGGGTTTTGCTATTGGTTTTTGAAATCGGTCCAATAATTCTGACCACACTCTATTTCCGACGTACATTTATGTTCTATATCCATAAAAAACCGCGTTTTTCCTTGTGACTTGGAGCATTATTGAATCCCACTTCAGGCATGTACTCGGCCACATTTGTGCCATACACGAAATAACGTTTCGAAACTCTAATCCCGAACATCGTAGCATGAGAATATTTTAGGCTCGATTCATCTGTCTTAATTACATCAGCCGAGTAAGGTAACATCATTCATAACGATTTTTACATCACGCAATTCACAGAAAGAACTAGGGGGATCTGCCCCTGCTCGCATAAGCTCGCTAACCCACAGGAGGAATGCGCTACAATCCTCCGGGGTTTGCTGCGCAAACCCTGCTCGCTTCTCTCGCTACAATGAAGACACTGCGTGTCCTAGCACAGTTGTAAAATTTTTATAGATATATTACACCCCCTGCTCGTTCCGCTCAACTGCCTCCAAAAATCATGTTGTGATTCTTTCGGGATTACTGTGTGATCCCAGCTCACTTCGCTCGCTGGCCATACAGTTATGTGTTTCTGCTTGTGTTAGGAAATTATAAGTACATTAATTACTAAAAGTAAATTTAAATTATTTGAACTTACATGAACTCCTAAAATTAATGTTTCATCAGTTTCTACAATTAAAATCTTCTGGTAGTACATATATATATAAAAATATGTCAATGTTAGAAAGAAATTTGAATGTTAATATTTATAATTCAAAGATGATTAAAAATCAAAATTATTTTCATCAATCAGAAATCAATCATTTAAAACTTCTTGGCATACACTTTTGACTATTTCTCCAGCAGTTTATTTCACCATAGCTTCATTCCAAGAAAATTTTAAGCTTGAAACTGATAAGATAGCCTTTTTTTAAAAAAAAACATTGCTTTTCCACCGAAATTTCAAATATGCCCTATATACAATGAAATGTAGTTCAGAAAAGCTTCCAGATATGTATACATGCTTATAGCAATAATTATTTAGTCAAAAAAGATATACTGTTTTTCTCAGTGTAGTCATTTGTGTTTTAAATCTCAGAAATTCTAGTTGTCGTAGAATGATGTAACCCATCTCGCAACCTTTTGGCTAAAAAAGGACATTTTAAAGAAAATAGTGGCTTGAAACATGTTCATATTAACTATTCAAAATTAAAACCCATAATATTTACTTACCCTTAGCAGTTAAAATTGATTAGATAGCCTTTTTCGAAATTTTCAAACATCGTTCTTTCCAGCAAAATCTTAAACATACACTTTTTTAAACGAAATGTTGCTTCCGTACATGCAAACACACTCACTCCAATTATTAATAGAAAGGTACACTATTTTTCCCTGGATAGATGGAACTGAGAAAATTTGAGCTGTCGAGAGATGAATAAACAAATTTTTCAGAAACTTTTAGCTAAAAGGGACAATCAGTATTAAGCACATATTCATTCATTTGTCTAATGCAAACTGTACTACTCAAACTTATTTAATTCAACCGATCTAATTAAAAAAAATTCGTTGTTTCCGACTTCAAACCAGTTCAAGAGTTCCGCCGGTTCATACGTAAACAATTCTCCAAACTTGTATCAAATTTGGCCCGATTTTGTGTCCACATAAGCGTTTTATATATATAGATATACATAAAAGCCAGGGATTCGCCTGCACGTTGCTCTCTTTTACGCAAATTGTATTCAACAGTTCGCAAAAAACTCATTTTAAATCAATAAATTTAAAAAAATAACGAATTTTCCTAATAACGCGTAAGCGATTAGCTCAACCAGTTAGCGGAATGCTCGGCGTCAGGGTTGAGATTGGTAAACAGACTGATCGTTGCCAACGGGGAGAAAGAAATAAAGGTCCTTTTAGCGCCACGCATAAGCGTTTTATATAATTTAGATAGATGCCTGTCTGTTCGTTCGTTCGTCCGTCCGTCTGCCTGTCTTATAGCAACCTTTCACAGTACTACTTTTTTTCCTTTCCATTTTTCAACAAATTATTTTCACATCACGATCACGCAGTTTGCAGATTGTATGCCAGCCAGCCTTAAAAATATCATCATGTTAAAATAATTTTAACTGAATTTTTAAAGACATTTTTTAATGTGAATATTAATGATTAATTTTCCAATGTGAATATTAATGATTAATTTTCCAATGTGAATATTAATGATTAATTTTCTAATGTGAATAAATGTTCGTGTAGGAAGGTCAATACCTGAAAGTATTGACTTTTCAGATTCTTCAAAAAAATAGAAATATTTTACAAATCAGAAACTACAGTATTAATTAGATTGCATTTTGCAGAACTTGGTCACTAGGCGTGTTAGAAGATCATTTTAGTATCACAACCAGCAGCCTTCTTTTAAGAATTACCCAACCGAATTCATACTAGCTTTAAGCTGGAAATCAATAAAAAAGTAATCATTTTGCACTTCAAGAAGCTCCTAAAAGTAATTACTTTTCACTTTAAGGGCCAGGCGATTTCTTTCTTCGGAGAGAAGTTGAATTTAACAAAGGAGTTTTAATTTAACAAGGGAGGTTCAGTTCAGCTATATAAAGAACCCAATATAACTTACGGAAAAGAATCAGAGACTTTAAGGCCCGCAAAGTCCTGGAAGAGCAGTTTTGGTTTAATTTAGTTGGCCAAATCATTAGACACTGTATTTGTTAAATGAAGCGTCTTTGATATTATTTTTGCCTGTGAAATGCTACTTGGTAAAGTTACTACGAAATAATTGCTATAAATAATATAAAGTTTTAATGCTAGAATATATTTATTGATACTTTTATAAACAAATACAAATGAACTAGCAATAACTAATTTTATTTATTTTTTAAAATATTTAGTTGGGCCGCCTTTCGGCACGATTAGGCAGGCCTTAATTGTAGTTGGCATGCTGTTGATGGTGCATTCTCTTTTATCCGTTTCGTAAACGCCACTGGTAAACGTCTCAGACTTTCAGGCACCTTCATGCATGTTCGAGGTCATGTGACTGGTGGACTATGCTAAAACATCCTATTAATATTTTCCCACCACAGCATTGGCATAACAATGAAAATAGGTAATCAAAATAGAAATATGTAATTGTGTTACATTATGCACGATACATTTAAATTAATGATATATCGCAAAAAACTCGGGTGCGTCAATTAATTTGGCCAGGACGTCCCACTTTGAAGATACACGAGTGTTATTTTAAAATAGTTCTATTTTTATAACTTTGAACCGTGACCAGATGATACGAAGGAAATCTAAAGCGGCCCATTCATATCTCTTCCAAAATGGAAATTTTGGAACACGAGAAGGGAAAAACATTCGTCGAGGTAGAAAACCTATGGAAAATAGCATAGCGGCTTTGAAAAGTCGGATTTCCAACCAAACAAAACTCCGGCAGTTCGTACGCCGATTTTTTGTAGAGGCCCTTTGCGAGTCTAGTCGGCACATCAAACGATTAACTAGATCGACACCCTGCTACGAGGGTAACAAATCTGAAATCCGCGGAGTGGGGGAAGGAATAGGGAGATAGAAGATTGCTCTCCCTTACTGCCAGCGCTCTTTGCAACTTCAGATGAATTTTCGATTTGAATGGGTGGGGGAAAAACCAGTCTTGGTCCAAATGGAATACAGATGAATCGCCGGTTAAAGCAGGCCATTCACTGCTCTTCCAAAATGGAATTTTTGGAACACGGGAAGGAAAAACCTATCGTCAAGTTCGGAAACCTGTCAGATTTGGAGCAAATGATTCGAAATGGTGGAATTCAAAAGAACTTAAAATCCGAAACTCAATCCGCCGATTCCAATTTGAGACCTCGATGCGAGGGTAGCGGCAAAACAAAGGATCTGCCTACATTGGCATCTATCGTCGAGGCTAGAAATGAAACTAGAAATCCTCCGCGGGGGGGCAGAGGAGTTTGGGTGGCGGAATTCTGTGACTTTGAACCTTGTCTCAAAACAAACTTTGGAACCTCTGTGAATGCTTTGCGAAATTTTTACACTTTTCCACTTTGTTACATATATCTAAAGTGTAAAAATGCATTAATAAATTTTGTTTTCCTTCTTAATTTTCCATAGTATGTCTTACTGTTCGTTCAACGAAAATTAATTCTAACTTTGACACCAATGTAAAAAAAATAATTTAACTACAAAGAGTTAATTTTGGTGCATATTTCATTTTTGTCGCTGCTTATTTTCGTAGCGTTGACTTTTAGTTGTTTGTCTTGAAAGAGCAATGGTGAAGAATGGGGCTTGTCCAGCCTGTAACAACTCAATATTTGTAAATTTTAACTTTATTTCAAACTTTGGAAGCCTTTGATATTGCTGTTTGAATTAATGTTGTCCTTGTATTTTGTTGAAAACTTATTGATTCCGCCCCTCCCTCTATCGATAAGAAACCATCTATTTCCGGGTGTATTAATGAGCATTCACTATAGTTTCTAAAATAAACAAACACAAACTATTTACAAAGTTTTCGAATCAAATTTTTCAGAATTTTTTTTATCAGTTATTACCTTTAATAAAATCTTCCATATTTAATGAATATATTTTCGTCAAAATTAACTTTGCAGCCTTTATAGTACTGTTCGTATATTTCCGATATTCTCTTGTTTTTTCCTATTGTTAGCGATAATTATATATGGGATTATTAATTTTGGTTCTGCAAGGAAGTGAGGATCCGTAATTGGTGGGAAATCCATAATTTTCACTCCAAATAATTAATGACAATCATTTAGTACCTCTTGTTGACTGGACGATAAATAGGACGCTTCGGAGATATATGCTGTTGACTCGAGTCGGCCTACGATGATAGATGAAAAATATGAATATAAATTGAAACTTCTTTTCAGTATGTCGTAGAATCAGGCTATTTTTGCCATTCGCAGAAAGTAAAATAAGCCTGCGACATAAAAGATTTTCAAAATTTGCGGAATTCATTTTCTGTCGTCCTTTCTGGTAGAATATTATTTTGTTTCTACGAATAAATTTAGCAATTTGCGCTCATGAACATATAAGAAAATTAGATAGATTAGCTCTGTAATTGCTTGATTTTTTGTCTGGAAGGTAATTTTGAAATACAAATCGGATATATAATTTTGAATCTTTTAAAAAAATTATTCCAAAATTTATAATATCTAACATCTTTTTCAAAATACGCAGTTTAAATGCTTACCAATCTGTGGTAAAATTTGAATTTTTTATAAATGAAACTTTAACTGACGGCTTCATGAAATCTCAAAATATTGCTTTTAAACGTCTATTCCGACAGAAACCCTGCAAAATGTTTGATCCACTTTCATGTAATTCGGAGAAATGATTTGTTTTCTTTTTCTATCGCATACCCTAGTCTTCTCTCGTCTTGTTAGTAAGAAGTTTAGCCATCAATAATATAAGGAAGTAGTAGTCGTAAGCAGTGGCGGCTTGTCCATTGGGGTTGCAGAGCTGCAGCACGATCTGAAAGTTTCTGAGCTGCAAAGTACTCTGGGCCTCAAAAATTCGTTTACTGCACAGAAAATCCGGACAGAAAAAGCAACCCTTTCTCCCTTTAACTTAGACGTGCTATGGGCTGCCGAGAGATCAGCTCTGGCTGGCACGGAGCCAACTGAACGAGAAAAAGATGCTCTTTTTAATTTATTTTTATTTTTTTCCTCATGTCTCCAGAAAGTGGCAATCTCATTGGATGTTTATGGGTTTTGGTTTCGGTTTGTGTTGCGCCGACAGAAACACATCTGGTTGATTGATTATTTGCTTTCTCTTGATAGGAGGTTAGATTTCTTTCGAAGATGATATTCATTTTTGGAAGAGTGCTATCGAGTGAAGAGGGCGAAGAGAGAAGTGTGCATGTGGAGCTCTGGTTTTTTTTCCGTCAGCTGAATCGTCACGTCAACATTCACTTAACTTTCTGTTAGTAAAACTAGTAGTAAATGCCATAAATACTGGTTATTTAATTTGTTTGAAAAGCAAGAAATTCCATATCTGGTTTTGGAATTTAAAAAATTTGGCCTACTGAAAGTTAAAATAACTTTTCTAAAAATGTATTCTCTTGATAAATATTATCTTGCAGACCTCCTCGTTTCTCACTAGCCGCCACTGGTTGTAAGATAGTGATGCAATAACATAAGGAAGCAGCATATCATTAGGGCTATTGGAGTTACACACAGGTTCACTTCTCAAGAGGAATGAAACTCTGTGGCACTCATGCTACGACCTCTCCATCACCTTTTCGTAGAAGAAAATATGCACATAAAGCTGCATCTTTAATGCTTGTAACGGAATACATGTAGGATTGTAGACATGGGATGTGATTCATCTAATAGGAAAATATAGAGCAGAGCTTGCAGTAAATAAAAATAGTCTTTATTTTTAAAATGTAGTATCTTGCTACGAATAAATAAAAATCATATAATCAGTTATTGCACGTGCCTAATACAGAAATACTTTTCCCTTTTTAGAATTCTAATACATGACGTCATTTGTTATTTGCATTTCGCGTTCTCTTCTTCTGCCAACAATACAGTATGGAGAAACAATCTTTTCGTAATAAATGAAACCTCTGTACTTCCAGTGTTCTCAAGAACCCGACTGCGACTCCTAATGCGTTTCATATGTGATGAGAACAATCTCATTGTAGAGGATAATAATTGAGCATTCATCCACCCAGACTGACACACACTTCCGGCTACTTATGATTTTTTCTCCTCTACGTATTTTTTTCTATTTTGTATTGTTTTCTATGTTGTTCTGTCCACTGTATGTTTCTTTTTAATTTTCATTTGTTCTTGTACCTGTTACTTGTTTTTGTCCCTTCTTAAAAAATAAAATTCACCTCCATCCATCCAAACCGGAAAGGAGCCAAATGGCTCTAAACACGGAGATGCAGGTGGTGTAATGTAATGTATTTCCAGTTTTAAACTAGATTCCTAAAGCAATATACATACAGGGTTATTATAATTAAAGTTAGACTTTCAAAAAGCTGTGAGAAAAGAACCACTGGTCAGAATAACCCGAAATTTGACCTGAGTATACTCGAAGAAATGGGGACGGGGCGTACGGCAGAAGAAAAAATAGTTCAAATTTTAGTACTAGGTGGCACTTTAAACGTCATAATATGTAAAATAAGAAACGATCCAACATTTTTTGGACAGAAGAAGCTAATTACATCCATGGATATGTCAACACTCAGAATTGCAGAATATGGGCAATGGAAAATCCGTTCGGACATTAACCAGTACCTCTTCATTCTGAAAAAGTAAATTTGTGGGCCGCATTTACGGCATCGTTTACCGTAGGGCCGTTCTTTTCTGAGGAGATACGTCCTGCGGTTCCTGTTACATGTACCATCAATGGTGTACGCTATGGATCTCTTTTGCGCAACCATGTTTTTTCAGCACTTCAACAGCGTGCATGAGTAAGTAACACAATTTTCATGCAAGACGGCGCTCCTCCACAAATTGAAAATCCTGTTTAGCGCTTCTCAGCATGCATTTTGGAAACGATAGAATTATCAGCCATTTTCCAACAAACTGGCCGGCAAGATCACCTGATCTTAATTCTTGCGATTTCTGCCTGTGCAGTTATCTGAAACATGTTGTGTTCAGTGGTCCGATTGCAAATTTAGCTGAATTGAAGACACTCATTGCGTAACACATTACCAACATCAGCACAGATACTCTCCAATCTGTTGTGGAACATGCTATTTCTTGGTTTGAACTTGTTGCAGAAAACGGTGGATAGCATGCTGAAGATTTCTTGAGCCTGCCGTGGTGTATTTACATTCAATTAAAGCTCCACAAATGCCGAATGACTTGGAAGTCATTGCTTTATTCGTTGATTTGTTTTCAGTAACAAATCGTTACGGTCATGCACATTAAACAGAACATTTTGTTTAAACTGCAACCCACGCAATGGCCGTCGCAATCGGTTGTCAATGTCACTGGCATCCGAACCCTTGTAAGTTTCATGATATCTAAAGCGATATCTATTGCTAAAATTTTGAATTATTTTTGTTTCTTTTTCCACACTTTTTCCCCCTTCTTCAAGTATACTCAGGTCAAATATCAGGTAATTATGGCCTGTGATTCTCTTTTTACAGCTGTTTGAAAGTTGAACTTTAATTATAATTATCCTGTATATAACAACATTGTTTCAGGTGAGGTACAAGCAAAGACTTTCAAATGAAGCAGGCAATCTATTTAATCATTTGAATCAAACTTTGTGATGCAGTTTATATCAAACATATAACTTAATCATAATTTAATGAACATCTACGACCATTATTAAAGAGTTTATTCGCAATGTCGGCTCGTCTGAACAGGTGGGTTATATGGTTACAAAGAGGGCGTTAGAAGCATGCAGATAGCTTAAATTCTTGGGAAAAGGGATTCCCGCAGAATCTCGTGACTTTGGAAGTTAAAGTAGAAGTGCGGTTCTCTAAGATTGAAGTAAAAGTAATCAAAAATGTAGTAACATTAAAAAGAATTAATTTAAAGAAGATTAAAAAGTTAAACTATTATATAATATAGGTTTTAGTCGAATAAGACGAATAAAGATCTCTTTTTAAATTATTTCTTTTTGTTAATCAGCATGTTGTGTGCCATTAGACATTATAAATAATATTCAAAATAGATCCGCAGGAAAATGATACACTTGAGACTTTAGAAACTAATCAAACATACATATTGTCATTCACAAGACGCGTGAGAAATTTCTTTTACTATTATTAATAGTATGAATTGCTTTTTAATTGCACTAAGCTGGAATTAATGCGTTTTTAAATACTCTAATTATCAGTTTCTGCAAGAATTTTATTATTATTTGCAAAGACAAAAACCTTTTATTGGTTTTGCGTGCAAATTTCTTTCTATTTGCAAAAAAAGTAACTATATAACAATTAATGAAAAAATTATCACTGTGCAAATTTTTATCATTAATAATAATGACTTTTCATTTTTGAATAAAGAAAGATATATATATATATATATATCCCTATAAAAATATATCTTCCTTTTATAAAATATTTGCACATATTGCACAAAGAAAATTGCTTTAATAAGTTTCGGAAGGAGTTTCTTCAGATAAAAGCATTCTTTTGTAGGATTAAAACCAATATTTTTTATGGTTATTGTCCTCTTCTTAACTAAAGACGAGAAATAAATACTATTAGATTAACACTATTATATTCCGCTAATTATGAAAAAAGCACAAACTATAACCATTATCGAAAAATTGTTAACTAGTTATTGTGCATGTATTGAAAAGTTTCTTTCAAAAACCATTTCAACACTCATAGAAGCAAATAAGGATCTTATGGGTAAAAAAGGCAATATTGTTTTAAGTAAGCAGCAGACTCTGTTGCAAAAATACATTTCTGGAGTTTAAACACATTGTTTATTACTAAACCAAATAGTAAAACAATAGAAATTCTTAATGACAAAATGATAAAGGCAGCGAGGAAAGGCGGCAACTTAAGTTTTTTTTCTGATGATATAATTCTTTCAGAATATCATATTATAAAGCTGCACATTAGGTCACAAAATTTTTCCGACATTAATCTGAATATTAATGTCCAATAACATATTTTATTTCTTATTTAGTTCGGTTGATAAACTCCTTAAAAATGTGAAAACCGAAAAGAAAAGATCATTATAAGATGACAAGCAAACTGTTCATTCAATATTCTGTATTTCAAAGCCATATGATGTGAACTGGTTCGCTTTGCTATGAAATTCGACAGGATTGCACGAATATTTATTTTCCAAAAAAAATATCATACAATGCACGATATTTCTTAGATAATAATTAGCTAAAAATTTAGTTTTGAACATAACACAAATGCACTGCTAAAAATTTTCTTCTAACTGACTATATTCAAGCTATTTATTATAACCAAGTTATTTATTTTTTTTATTGTCACAGAACCAAAAAAATAAAATTAACCTTAACCCTCTGACTGTGTAATTTTTTAAATCACTATTTAATGCAATGTTTGAAAACGTGCTCAATTACAGTTGAACCAAACGAGTTGTTATTTATATGCAAAACGTTATTATAATAATATGATCCAACGCTATAAAAGTACTAAGTAAACTCACTGGCTTGCGAAAATCGCAGGATGCGGCAGAAAATAGATCTCCCTCTAACTAGTGGAAATCGCGGAATACGCAGTCAAAGGGTTAATGCTGAGTCAAAATTATGATCAGCGATGTCTGCCCTCCACTTGTCTATCCAGGAATTCCTATTTTCCACATACACATGGGAAAAACTCTCTCAAGGAGAAAATATGTGTTCCAAGCGACACAAAAGAGTTTATGTACCTTATAAATTGATCTAGAATTCTGTCTTAATCTATTTCAGCATAGCATGAAGAATCGTTATCAAAAATAATATGTTTATTGGACGTCTTCCACAGAACAAACATGTAAAACAAACACATACACTTACATCACAAACGTTACATCACTGACTGTCAACGAATTCCATGTTCAATAATAATTATTATTCTCCATTATTAGGCAATGTTAGCAGAAGACAAAAAAATCCTTTCCTCTCTATTTTTATAAGCTTTAGAAAAGAATTAACGCCAAACGATGTTTTTAATTAATTTCTTTTATGACCAAACGATTTTTTATCCATCTAATTTCTTTTCTTTAAATCTTTAAATTAAATTAAATATTTTAATGATTTTACAAATTTTATTTGTTACAAGTATCACACTGATGTGAGTCGTTTAGTCTCGTATTTCCTGGGAGTGCACTTTCCATGTTCCTGCTATACGTGCTTCTTTGAATACTCCAAACACTACAAAACTCCTTGAATTTCATATATTCTATTCATTATTCTGCTAAATTATTAGTTTAGTTATATTAACGTCCCGTTTTCAAGTAACACGAGGGCTATATCGGGACGGACCTCGTAATTTTGGACTGCCATCAAATTAAGAGGACGGCACCTGGGCTTTCACGTCTTCTCCAAACTTCTACATTACATCAATGGGTGAACTTTCGCCCCCTACGTTTGATTTAGCGTACAACGGACCCCCATACACGGTGGATCTTCAGCGGAATCGGGTGTCGAACCTGGAACCCTCCGCCCTCGAAGCCGAGATCTTACCACTAGGCAACCGCGGCCCTGGTTCTTTATTAATAAGGGCATTAAAAGAAAAAATTACCCTTCATTTACAAGAAGAAAGCAATACAGCTTTCTTTTTCTAACTGAGAAGCAAAGTGCGTTGTGGAATTGAATCTCAATTGCATTTTTCGGAAAGATTCAAAAAGTCTTAAAATTCGAATATATTTGTCAAAATTAGAACTCTTGTTGAAGAGGTGTATGAAGAATATTGTTATTATCTAAAGTTAAAACTATAGCCAACAGCTATATTTCCAAAATCAACCGACAAAAAGAGCTTTAAGAGTAAAGTCAATGAAAAGTAATGACTTTTTCCTAAAAGAGCCTTCGAAAAATAATTATTTTTCACATTAATTGAAAAGCGATTACTTTTTGCAAAAAATAAGGCTTAACCAAGGAGTTCCAATTAAATGTTATAAAGAAACGAGTATAATTTAGAGTAAGTTATGATGGAATTGAGTAGTGCAACTTCTGTATTTAAAATCTCGCTTCTTTTGTCATATTTTCTCAGACAAATGAAAAAGACAAATATATTTGAAATGTTTTTCCTCTTATAAAACTAAGCAATAGAAATAACGGAATGTTCAATACCAGCCTAATAATTTCCTTTTGGTGTGGTTTATATGTAGTACTGTATTACGATGATTCTTTCCAAGAATATGACTCCAAAATGTTCCAGGTAAAAGTGCTTTTAAATACAGTGAATAAATCAGGGCCTCAGCTTCGTGACCAGAGTGTCGTGGATCTGAGACCCGAATCCGTGGAAAAGTCGCCGTGCTTTTGGTTCTGATGCACGTTAAATCAGTTCAAGGCCAAAAGTCCTCCCACTGGCATGATGGACATGAGGTGCCTGCTTTTGTGACCACGGTTCAAAAGTACGAGGTGCTTTCTAAAATAGCATCATAATCGTGTAGCTTTTAAAAAGAAACCAAAGTAAACTATCCATCAAAAATCGGGTTGAATCCTACTGTGTAATGGACCTTATGCACCGTTTGGGTTCGAGAGTATAGAAAAACAGCTGTAGAGGAATAAATAAAACGATCGGCCTATAATTGACTCAGAAATAAAAGCAGTTCTGAGTCAGCTGCTTAAGACTGACCAATGGCTGCCGCCGGCAGGTCACGTGTCGGAGGATGTTACGTCACATGCATAAGGTCCATTGACAAGAACATGTTCAGCCAGAAAGCGCTGTGATGTGCTTTGTCAACTCTCAAGTTTAAGCCTATTTTTATGTGAATTTCTTCAAGTGTGTCAGTTCTTTTGTAATATTCTAACAGAGGATCATCTGAGGAACCTATCCAACAATTTTCGTGTGTTTAAAACATTTTGGAAGTTCTAGTCCATTTTTCACATCTATGCAGTAGGGAAACGCCTCCCGGAAGAACGAAAAACCGCTTGTGGTGAACCATTCTCCTCGGAATGGTGGGAACATCGTGAACCGGTCAAGTTCCTCTATAAACATATTGCGGAACTCATGGAGAACGTTGCCCTGAACCACGAATGATGATCTGAACGGGAACATGTGAGTTTTGCTTATATTTTGAAGAAATATGATTTTAAAGTTTCTCTAGTGGATTTTAATTGATAAAGATACTGTTTTCAGTAATAGTTTGAAGAACGTTCATAGCTTTATCAATATCTAGAATGTTTTTATGGATTTTATTATTTGAATACTTTTATATGGTTGTTGTATAGAGAGTGTGTTTTTATCTGTATAAGGTCTTTGTGGGTTTTCAATGCTGTCTCTTTGATTGTGATTGACACTTATTTTGATTGTGAATTTTTTAAACTTTTTAAGACTATTTTATTGCATCTCAACATCCTGGGATCTAAGGTGACCGTTGAGTCCTCCGATTGGATTTGAAGTGCATCGTTTTAACCTCTTAGATTCTAAGCCTCTGAATGAATATTGGGTTCGGTAAAACTACAGTTTAAGGTGCGCAGTCATTCCTCCCCTTTTTGGATCGCCAACTCTTTGTCGACAAGAGGAAGACGGTTTGGTGATGTGAGAACATTTGTTTTGAGTGCGGGTGAGCTTTTTATTGATGAGGATGTGAGAACATTTGTTTTGGGTGCGCGTGAGCTTCTTATTGATGAGTGCATTTCCATTAGAGAAAACAGCCGGAGATTTAACAGACAATATCAAGCTCAGGAGATTATCCTAGAGGTGGGATTCGAGATAGACAGATTGCCAGAAAGTATGAGGCGAAGAAGGAAGGCGTTATGCAACATCTGGCCGACCCTTCGACTAATGCTTGAATTGATAATTATGAAAGCATCAGAGGATCTTGACCGTGCTGAGGTTTTGTATCTTTTCTCCTGACCTGGATAGACCGATTTCCACATCTTTGTGGCGAGTGCACACATTTACTACGGACAAGGTGCTGAATGCATTTGACAAAGCTATTCAGCCTAATGAAGAGTTGCATCTAGATGAAACACTTCGCATGGAGATTACAACTATTATTACTGGTCGAGTCTAGCGTAATATGTAGGCGGAAGTAGGGGAGTTGAGTTCTTCACCTCCTCCTGATCAAGGTGAGTAGTTTTCCTCCAGCTTTGGAGTTGAGTTTAGTTGTTTCCATCATGCTTTCGAGTTGATATGTGCTAATGTGAACTAAAGTGAGTGAAGTCATCTTTCCAACTTACAGATTCCCAATATTTCTCGAGTTATCTGGAAAGTCAATTAATTAGAAATCTTAATTATTATCAATTAGGAATCTGAATTAATCAAGGCTTAATTACTAATTTCAATTAATCTAATTTTTAATTGAACTTACTTGTACGATTTCGATGCAGATTGTGACAAAAACCTTCTAGCTGGATTTGAGCTCGCGTTCATAGAGTTGGCAGGCATGCGGTCTAACCACTAGACAGGACCGGACTACACAGGATGGGGGGTAAAATAATCAATTTGAGTTTTAACGTCACCCTAGCTCTAGTGGTGTAAATATCAACTATTGCCAGAAGACGTGTTTCAGGGTCTATTCTGGTACCCCCAGTTGGGTTGGGAGTTGGGTTGGGTTCCGCACGTTAAGAACGTAACCCAACCGAACCGGGGGAACCAGAATAGAGCCCTCAAAGTCGTAGAGTTGAGTTGAGTTGTTTAATGCTATGGGAATCATTCGGACAGAAATGAAACGACGGATTCAGAGGAAGTGAAGTGAAAAGGAGATGATGGCGTCATTGGTTGGAAACTTAGCATTTCTGAGTGGCAATAGGTTATCGGGTATGTCTGAACACGTCGGTGCGTGAATGGCCAGGTGGCATGATGTCACGGAGAGTTGAGATGATCACCATCTGTTTCCCATGTTCTGATTGGCTGACATTAAACACAATAGGGTACGCGTAGGGGATGGAAATTTGAATTTTCTGATTGGCTGTTTTAGAGAAATAAAGTGAGATCAGTATAGATTATTTATTTATAAGAGGTCCGATGGCATAAAAACCAATCCCACTATAGGCGCCTATTGGGAGTGTTTCCGATGCCAATATTTGGCGATATTTCCCTTTTTTGGTGAGAAATGCTTTGTAAAGTGCTTCTATTTCGACGACTGAGAGATGCTATCTGTTATATGTACGTAAACATTTTTACTTTGCAGTTTTTTTGTGCGTGTTTGACTTAAAGTAGAATGAATTCCTTCTTGAGTGTCATTGAATATGAATACATTTTTAAAACTAAACATGAAATAAGCATGTAGTGTATAATTCTTTGCTAAAGTAAATAATCTACTACGCATAAGTTAGAAAATATTCAAATACATAAATACTTACCAATGAGCTTAATATGAGCAAGAATTAAGGTTGAAAATAATTTGTTATTAGATATTAATTGTAAATAAAGATGGATGGTTTTCAAAACACGTAGAAGAAAAAACTCAGTTTCGCGCCAATCAAAGTAAACACGGAAACCCTAGCAGGCATAATGATGAACTTGGCGTGGTAAAAGACATTCCCATAGACGCCTATAGTGGGATTGGTTTTTATGCGGTCCGATGTACACCATTTTAACGTTGATCTGTTGTGAGTGCGTGTGACTGTTATTTGGTGCGGATTTATATGCAAATAATTTTTTTCAATCTCCAGTGTAAACTGTTTTTCAGTTATCATGGCTTTTAATAAGAGGAGTATTGGTGAGGTAAGCTTCGTTTTTTTAAAAAACTTATTTGAAAATAAGTGTAATTATTTAAGAATGGGTATTTGATTTGTTAAGAAAAATGTTCATGTGTAGAAATATGCAATATTGAATTTCTTAATATTTTGTATTTCAATTTAGTATTAAAAATGGTTTGCAGAATGTTAGTGAAGGATTTTAAACTACAAGTGTTAAATGCATAGTTTTTTCTGTTAATTACCATCGTCATTTTAAACCACGTCGTAATTATTTTACTATGCAATGGGGAAAAAAATTATTCTCTTTTAATGCTTGAATTAGTAATGTGTACTTTAGAAATATTCTAAATATACAATAAGAATTTCTTAATATTTTGTATTTCAATTTAGTATTAAAAATGATTTATAGAATGTTAGTGAAGGACTTTAAACTTCAATTGCTAAATGTATAGTTTTTTTTCTGTTATCTACCATTTTCATTTTAAATTGCGTGGTAATTATTTTTGCTACGCAAACACGCGTGGTATCTACTTATGCCACGTGGTTTTACTATACATAATATATTGAGAGAGATATATATATATATATATATATATATATATATATATATATATATATAATATAGATTGTATGTAAATCTGGAATATATCTGGCATCGTATTTAAAGGCATTAGATAATGCTTAAAGTAAAATAGCTTTCATAATCTTTTTCTTTTTACTTCTAAATTTATTTTATTTACTGTCAGTTTTTCTATCTTTATGTTCTCTTTGACGATGATGCTTTTTCTGATAGCGAAGTAAGTTAAGAATTTTTTGTTTGTTTAAACAGTGAATATTTTTCCCATGAATGCATTTTAAAAAACGATTTATTTCATTTTTTACCCTTTAGCTTTCCAGTTCATTCACGCAAGACTTTTTGCAATCGTCGCAATATTCTCTTGATCTTCCGTCCCAACTTGGGTGTGGCATGGAGGTAATTTTTAAATTTAGAAATGCATATAAATTTATGATTGATGAACAAATGATTTTCCTAGAAATAAGCTCTTTTTTCTTATACTTTTAATGTAATTTCTATAGTGCTCCAAACCCATGCAATGATCCTGATATTGAAGAGGAGAATATAGACAGTGCTCCAAACCCATCTCATGATCCTGATATTGAAATCAGCGAAGAGAAGATTGTAGGATGTGTGCCAAACCCATTCGTTGATCTTGATATTGAAATCATCCAAGTGCGGAATGTATGCAGTTGTTCTTTTTAGATAAACAAATAAAACGTAAACTATCCTTTATCACTACTCATGATACCTACTTGCTATTGTTTTCTACACTTTCGGGTAGATGAGTGTATTTCCATTAGAAAAAAAGAGCCGGAGATTTGACAGACGATATCAAGCTCAGGAGATTATCCTAGAATTGGGAATCAAGATAGACAGATTGCCAGAAAGCACGAGAATGAAGGCATTATGCAACATCTGACAACCCCTCGACTAATGCTTGAATTGATAATTATGACAGCATCGGAAGATTTTGACCTGATGAGATTCTACATCTTTTCTCCTGACCTGGATAGACCGATTTCCACATCTTTGTGGCGAGTGCTCCCTTTGTCTGCGGACAAGGTGCTGAATGCAGTTGACGAAGCTTTTCAATCTAATGAAGAGTTGCACCTAGATGAGACACTTTGGATGGAGATTACAACTATTAGACATCCAACTATGCTGGCCAAATCCGCAAAGTTGTAAATGTTGAGTGTGATCGGTTGAATAAGAGATCAATACTCTGTATTCCCACCGACTCGTTAGGAATATGCTGTGCTAAAGCCATCGTTTATGCTTTAGCTCACCTGGATGGAGATCGGAAATCCATCAATGCAATGAAAGACAGAAGGCGTCCTGCCTTAGAAACCCGTGCCTAAGAACTGCATAGGGAGGCAGGAATTCCCTTAGGGCCTTGCACTTTTGCTAAAGTAGCAAGTTTCGAAGAATTTTTGGAAATACAGATTATTGCCATATCTACTGAAGAACGGAATGTAGTAAGTAAACATAAATTATACTTGTTTTAATTAGTCCTTTATATGAATATGTTTCGTTGAAAACTTAAAAATATCATATGTTGATAACTAGTCATTATAGAAAAACATGATTGCTGATGTTGTACATGATAGTTATAAAACGATTGAAGCTTTTTTTCTCTATTCATGATGCTATGATTTATTTATTTTACCTCTTTTGTGATTATTGGTCGCCTATAGGTAGAGATAGGAGTGGAAGAATAAATCAGTAGCTGCGTAATGGACATTATGATGTCACAAAGTCGTTAAAAGAAATGTTTGCCTGTAATCACTACTGTGAAAGGTGCGATAAGCCCTTTGAAAATATGAAGAATCGCCGATGCCCTAAGGCATGCGACATATGCCTAAGATTATGCTGCTCTGCCACTGGAGTGCCAAAGAGATGTTTCGACTGCGACTGTCTTTGTCAATCTTCGGAATGTTTCGCCTCACACAAAGCAATAACGGGAAATCTGGAGTTATCCATATTCGACCGATTGATTATTCTTTTAATTTCATTTTATTTTTTTCATAAGAAATGTTGGCGCAATGAAAAATAATGCATCAATGCAGAAAGTGCTTTAATTGTTAAGAAAATTCTTACTTTTAGGTGCATCAATGCAGAAAGTGCTGTAGCGTCATTCGAATACGTGATTGTCAGAAAGAACTGCACGTATCTGGATGTCAAAAATGCCCTTCATGCCAGAATTTCGTGGTTTTGGAAGAATATCTTTGCTGCCTGCCACGTGTGTCTCCTAAGAAATCGAGTATTGATATCTTTTTCGATTTAGAGACTCATCAATCTTCTGTAGAATACATGGTGAATTTTGCAGTTGCCTAATATTCTGATGGTAGATAAATGGTTTTTAGAGGGTATTCAGCATGCAAGGAGTTTTTTACGTGGATTTTTTCCCAAGCATGAAGGTCATACAGTCATTGCTCAAAATATGAAAGGGTCAGTAAAAAACAAAATGATATGAAATATTTTAAAAGATTTTTCTTATTTTAACTGAGTTCTATTGTCCAGTTTTTCTTTTCTTCATTTTACACATCTTATTTTTCTAATATTATTTTTCTATTATTGTTTTTATTTTTCAACTCTTTAGGTTTGATGGACAGTTTATAGTTGGTTGGCTGTTACAGCAAGGTACTTCTTCGAACCGAATTCCTATTGGATCCAAATTAATGTCAATCCGGCACCCATCACTAAGCATTATCACCATTGCCTCCATGAGTTTTCTTCCAATGTCTTTGTCGAAGCTACCCAATTGTTTTGGTTTATCAGAAAAGAAAATATATTTTCCTCATCTCTTTAACGTTCATGAGGAACAAACCCATGTTGGACCGCTGCCCAATCAGCACTTTTACTGTACAGATAGCATGTCCCCCTTCTACACTAGCCGCATTCATGGTCTGGAATGCCAATCATGAATACTATCAGTTTTACTTTCAAAAATAAACGTTGGAATACTGTCGGTATGTATTTTATTAGATATTTCCTCGTCTTGAAGTCGTATTTTCGTATTTGTTTTCAAATAACGAGGGAAAAAGTGCCTTTCCTTTCTAGCTCGGATGTAGACATATTGACGCGTTGTTGTTTGATATTCAGAAAAGAGCTTTTAAGGGTTGCAGATGTGAATCCATTGCTGTATGTTCTTTATCGTTGGGAAAGAGAGAAAGAAAGAAATTAAAAAATGTTATATTTTTCCCTTTTTCTGAATGCAAATATTTATTTTTTCTTTTTAGGCACGTAACTATTGCGCCAGATTGTATGGCTACGTACAGAAATGGCCACATTCAAGATAACATTATTGCCATGGTCTCCATTCGCGGATATAACCACGGGAAGAAGTTCAGCCCTGACGCAATCCGGTGGTTGGATTATGTGTCCTTTTCAGAAGGCATTTCTATTCAACATGCCCTCAACGATAGTGGTGAGAAGATTTGTGGAAGTTTTGTCAATGGATACTGTGAAGTAAATAAAACGATTTATCAATTCCAAGTATATCTTCTTTTTTATTATAGATAAAAGAAATATATTAAAAGCATGGTAATGTAAAAGTGTTTAATAACGAATAAAGGTTATCTCTACAAGGCTGCTTTTTCCATGGCTGCGACAAATGCTACGACAGTGATACAATGCATCCTCTGAAAGGGACCACCATGTCTTCCTTAAGACAAAAAACCGCACGAAATGGGTGAGATTTCGGTCTTTTGGCTATACAGTAGTGGAATTGTGGGAACACCAGTTTGCCGAGATGAAAAGGAAAGATTCCGAGTTTCGATTATTGTCTTCCCATGAATTGCAGGATCGTTTGAACCCCAGGGATTCGTTCTTTAGGGGAAAAACAAATACATTTAAACTTTTTCATGAGGGATACTAGTGTATATCATGAGGTATACTTCACTATACTACACTTTTATTTACAAATAACGACACAAAAAAACAATTTCGTAAAGTACTTTGAAATTCAAACTGCTTCCGTCTTACTTAACTGTTGATGAGATTTTCAGTTACAGATTTCTAATTTAATCCCACTTCTTATTTCTGTTGGCTTCTCAATTGACATTCATAAGATCTCTTTTAAGATTAAACGAACATTTATTAGAACATTAAAACACAACCATTACACTTCGTATCTGCGTACGTCGTAACATCGTTCAACCATACTCGTCTCGTCTCTTATTTTTAAATCAAATTCGAAGTAGCTCAACATCTGACTGTTGCCACTTATTTGATCTCGTACACTGTTATAACAAACCAGCGGGAGTGGTCTCCCCTAAACTTTCTCGTATACTCCTAACACATGTAGAGAAAACTAGAATAATAAAAGACGTCAAATAAACTTCCGTCGCAAGTAAACCAAAGTTGGAACCACGCGTGGTTTGAAGGATCAAAACAAATTCAAATCCTCTGCTCATTCTTTTGCGCAACAGGACCTGGCGAGACTCCCTAAATGTTTGCTTCCTTACAAAATCACTCCAGAATTGGTTTTTGGCAAACTGCCAAGTTTCGGAGCGTCCCTTCCTTGCACAGGCATTGCCACCAGTAGGCATGCGCAGGGAGTTGGTTTCAAAACTGAACAAGTATGCGATTATACAGACCGACAGACAGTCAACCCTTTGACGGATTTGGCCCAAAATTTTATACGGACCTACATTCATGACGATAAAACTGTGTATAAAATTTTATCCATCTGGCTTTTCAAGTTTTTGAATTATAGCGTTCGCATGACCCCGAACATACAGACAGACAGACTTCCCGTTGACGGATTTTGTCCAAAATTTGATAGAAACCTACAAATTATGTTTAAAGACCACATACCAAATTTCATCCCCGTAGCTCTAATAGTTTTCGAGTTATCGTGTTCACAGACACACACACAGACAGACAAAATTCCAAAATTGTGTTTTTCGGAATCAGGGAGGTCTAAAACGTGGAGATTCGTCAAAATCTCGAGTTCGAAGTTTTTGACGATTACAATACTTTCTCTTTGTATACTTCGTATACGAGAAAGTAAAAATAAGTTGAAGTTATGCTTTTGTCAGGCATAAATATTAAATACGCTTACACATGCAACAGAAGAAAAAGATTTTGAGAGGCAAAATATATATCGAAATATATTCCTACATATTTTACTTCCAAAATTGAAGCCTTGTTTAGTGTACAAGGAAATAAATATCCTTAAAATGTTTTGAGTTCAAATATGAGCAAATGTGATTGAAAAAAACTTGAAAGATTTCAAAGAGGGAAATAACAGTTTTTAACTTAAATGAATGTTTCAAAGCTACGGAATAAAGTAAAAGTACAGCAAACAAAGTCAAAACTTTTAACCGATTTCTTATATTCCAATGAAAATAATTCATAACATTTCTGTTGCTGTGATAAATACATTTCTGAATCTTTAATCTTCAGACAAAAAATATTAATATATATATTTGAATGAATTCTGTCCCTAAATCAAACTGAAATCTTAAATTTTTAAAATGAAAAATTTGTTCTAAGCAATGTTTTTTTCAAATGTCTGTTTTAGATATGAAAAAATACGGCCCTTAAAAGAGTCTTTTTTCTGTTTACTGTATTATTATCTTACCAAATAATTTTTCTAATTCTCCCCTTTCAGAATCATTATCATCAAAATTTTTTTCTTCTAAATTCTTCATCACATTCTTAATTGCCATTTCAGTGAGATAATTTTGTGGCATTCTAAAATATCCAAGAAAAAAACACAAAAAAATTCTTCTTTTATGGACAGCGTAAAACTATCGAATGGAGCCTTTTTGAGAGTTTTGGAATTTGCTGTCCCTAAACATAGACAAAAATATAGAATAAGCGCTTACAACTGATGACATTGGCGAAAAATATCCCCACTGAACTGCGGACAATGCAATTCACGATCATGAATGAGTCGAGAACTCATTCCAGGAGAAGGGGTGGGGAAGAAATGCCACTGGATTGCTCGGTACAGAAGTTGTACCGGAGCCGAAGTAAAAGGAAAAAGAATTCCCGGTAAAGCTCATGGTTGAGGGTGGTTGTGCAGCTTCTTTTTAACGACGCTGGTGACGGCGCTGTCCAGATTTGTCAGCGATCACCTGAGGAGTTGCTCCTTCAGCCATGGTAACAAAGTTTTTCCGGTCTGCGCAAAGTGTGGAGTAGCGAGTGCGTCCCCAGAGCACATCCTCTCTTGTCTTCGCCTATCTAGGGAGACTTTCGAGACGGATCCTTTGCTTGCTCTCGATTTCTTGAGGGTGAGTGGGCTCATGGATGGTGTCTAGCTGCAGCTAGACAGAGAGGGATTAGTAATAAAAACAACAGAATTCCCGGTACAGCGTATGTACCGCCGATTCGAAAAGATTAACCCTTAAAAGTTCGATTTCTTATATATTGATTTTAAAATGTTTTCAGACTTTCATTTCTTGAATAACACACGGGAAAAATACTTTAAAAATTCCTATTTTGTTTTAAGCATGGTTATGGCTAAAAAGCAGTTGTTACTGATAACACTGGGTTTCAGTTCAGAAAAAAATTCTCTTAAAATTCTATAATATTAAACTCGGATGAATTTTAATAACAAATAATAGGGATAAAGAATTTCCTTCAACATTGTAGAATAAAATAAGGTATTCTCAGGCCTACAAACAAGCAAAAAGGATGCAGCCTCAAGTGAAATACATGGATTTATTTTTATCAGCACTCAGGCTGCCATCTATATGTTGTAAATTGATTTAATAAAATTTTCAATATGCCTCCTATTTTTAAAAACAGGCATTAGAGATTCAGTCTCATTCTTAAGATTTTAGAAGACAAAATTGGGTATGTTGCTTAAAGGCAACATTGGGCATTTGAGGGTTAAAATGTTTCTTCTTTATATTGCGTTTCGCGGTTTCCGATAATCTATTCACTTTGTTCGTTTATCGATAATTACTTAATCATCAAGTGTCAGTTCTAGTTCCCTTTGAAAGTGAAGAAACGCTATTGGTGGGTAATCTATACTTTTCTTCTCGAAGAAGTGACGTTCGCTCAGTGCCTGTTGGTGACAGGACGATAACTATGCGGCTTGGAAGATGGATTCTGTTGACTCCCGCGATGATAGATGAGAAATGAATGTAGATTGAATTTCCTTTCCATCAATGGTTTGGAGTCGCACCATCTGAATCTTTCGCGAAAAGCAAGAAGACATTAAGGTAAAGTTTCTCGAAGTTTGTAGCGTTTTGCCTGTTCTTCTTTCCTCTGGGAATCTTTCTCGTTTTCTTCGGATGGATTGAACATGTAATCATGCACTGGTCTTGAAAGGAGAATTAGATTGATTAGCTCTGCAGTTTGCATACTGTTATTGCCAGAGTTATTTTGGAATTTTTGCTTCAAAGTCCGACCTCTGCTCTGTTCCTTAATGTACGCTCCGAACGACTTTTAAAAAGAAATTTATTGCTAGGTGGGAAAACTTTAAAGATCCTGAAATATAAAACTCACTTTCCAAAAATATGAAAAAAGTGTTTTAATTCTGCTTTCAAATATTATTTTTAACAAGATGCTATATGATTTCTCTGTTACTTTTAGTAAATTATAAGAATAGCTAGGGAATAAGCAAATAATATATCACTAAGGCGATCAACGTATTAGGTGTACTGTTAAGAAATATTTTTTTACTTTTGCCAGAGTAATATTGAAATTTTTGCTTCAAAGTCCGACCTACCCTATCAGCACAAGATATTGTACGATATCTCCACGACGTTGTCCGGTATTTTGAATACCGTACAATATCGTGAAGATATCGTAACAATATTGTACAGCGTCTTGTGCTGTTGGGGTATTCTCTGCTACTTAACCACGTAACTAATTCATTTTCTCTACTGTCTAATTAGATGGCACTTTCTGTTTTGTGTTGTATTGATGTGTGAATGTGTTGTTGTATTGATTCAATTATGTACCCATACAAAACTTGAGATGTTAATGAGTTATTCTTCATTTTTTGTGTCGAATTATAACGTCTACGAATGACGTAATTTCAAACTTCAAGCGCAAAAATGCCATAATTCGACGCACGAGTAAACTCGGGATAACTAGTTAAGTGGTTATTACCCGCTCTGAACCAAATGAACCTTTTAAAAAGAAATGCATTGCTTCCGAAACTGCTTAATATACATTATTAACATTAAAGAGTTTAATGTTGAATCTTGAGTACTAATATTATTTTATTTATAAAGGCATATACGAAATTATCCGTATTGATGCAAGTAGTTGAATTTCTGTTTTCTTATGGGGCCCAGAGGCATAAGAGCTTCTGCTTAATATTTTCGGAAGCAATACATTTCTTTTTAACATGCTATCATTTTGTTCGGAGCGCATAATTATGTAACAGAGAACAGGTGAGACTTTGAAGCAAAAATTTCAAAATTACTCTGGCATAACAATATGCAAACTACAGAGGTTATCAATTTAATTCTCCTTTCCAGATCAGAGCATGATTACATGTTCAATCCATCCGAAGAAAACGAGAAAGATTCCTAGCAAGAAAGAAGAAAAATGAAGTTTCTCAATCATAGACTACTGATAATATTACAAATTGACACACATCACAATAGATAGGAATTTGATTTTGTTTTTAATTGAAAAATAAGTATTTGCAAAAATGCTAAGAATTTTAAATACTTTTATACAACTTCATGATTTTAAAGATGGACTTTTTGTAAACGATTTTCACTCCCTAATGTGATGGAAATTTCAAACTTTTTACGCTTATTTGTTCGTGGTGAAAACATACCATTTTAATGTATTCAAAACATATTTATATGTTAATAATTTTGATTTCATAACAGTGGTGCTGCCTGGTAGTGAGTTTGTGAAAACATTGATTTCAAAATTTTGCAACATTTGTAATAATAAATTACGAACTTAAGTCTAAAAAGCCAAAAATGTGTAAAAGACTCTAATGCACTAATAAATGTGTGTTTTTAAAAATTATATTTATTAATTTTTTTGCCTGGTAGATGATTTGGTTTATTTATTATTCATGTGTATTGGATGTATTCATAGAGTTTCAAAATGAGCGGCATGTTAGAAAATATTCTCAGCAACATCATTTTCTTAACGCTGCACTCATTTTTATTAACTGCTGAAACATCCCCTCAGAAGGTTATAGGTTTGAATCCCAATAAATAATCCAATAATCAACGTCGGAAATACCTGAAAGAGGTCGATATTCATAGGGCTCGTTATTCCTACACGGGAAAAAACTGGGATTTATCCCTCTGCCTAATTTTTTAATCACTAATTAGATGCAACGTTTGCAAACATCTTTAAACACTTTTGGAGGAAGTAAAATGAAATTTATATACAAAGCTTTATAAATATAATAATATTCAATGCTTTAATAGTTACATGTAAACACATTAGCTTGTGAAAATCGCTGGATGCAGCAGAAAAAAGACTTACTTTAGACCAAGCCGCGGAAATCGCGGGATAAGCCGTCAGGGGTTAAACCACAACTCAATACAAGCTTCGTTTGCAAATGGAAATACAGAAAAAACTGAAAGAATTTTAAAAGCTGGGAGCTAATACTCATGCACTTGGTAATGATGTTCAGAAAACTTTTCAATAAACAAGTAACCAGTTCTTAACAGTTTTTCGATAATGATAATGGTCTGTATTTTTTTCTAATTAACAGATATAATATGAACTTTCTCCATTTTTCTTCTTTAGTTATGAAATCAATGATGTAATTCAAAAGTATCGATTTTCAACTCGCAAGGGATATTTTTTTAATGTCAAAAGCTTTCAATGTTTCTTAAATTAATTTTACTTTCTCAAATTATTTAAAAACTAGAAAATCACCCGTCATAGTATGACGGGTGCAAATTCCCTCTTCATTCGAGAAATTTCCCGTCAAATTTGACGTGTTTAAATAGATATATATGCGAGAAAAATGTTTAACATTGATTGAAAACAACTAAAATAAGCATGTTTTATAGCAGGAAATATTTTTTTATTTACATATTATTTACATATCTCTTTATTTAAAAAACCTCTTGGTAAACAATATTCCGTGTAAAGTATTTTTCGTTGTTTAACAATTTTATTATAATTCAATAACAATGAAATTCTCAGCTTGTCAAACGTAAGTTAAAATTTCAAAGGAATTCTTTTTCGCAATTCTAATAAAAACAAAGCACTTCTCTGCTTGTCAAACGCTGCCAAAAAATAGTAACAAATTATATCATCACGATTGCAATAAATAATCAGATGCATCGTGGCGTCCAAACTATAACACGCGCATGATATACCACTGACGCGATTTACTACTTTCTATTAAAAAACGGAAATTAATTTGAAATATGTGATTCATATAATTTAAAATTTCTCGCGAACTATTGATAATAGCGAGATATATTTTATATCAATCGATAGAAAATTTTATTTCACTATTTTAGAGCTATCAAATTTGAAATTAGAACGGCAATTACTCTTTTAAATTTAAAATTCCTGAAATTTATGTTCTCTAACAATGAAACAATGCTGTTTAACGTCTCGCAGTGCTATGGCGCGAGTTTTATTGTTGATGACGTTAAAGCGTTACAGAGAGACAGATCTGGACTATTATATTAGTAATAACTTTTAGAGATGTGTTTTCTACAAAATGTTTACTTAGAAATCTTTGGATAAGATTGAGAAAAGTAATTATCTGTAAGTCAAATAACCATAAAAGCCTTCTCAAGCAAATGCTAGTCGGTGAGAAATGAAACCGTTGGAAAGTCAGCGCATAAATTTTGGTAAAATTATTTATTGCTTTAGAGGAAGAAATGCAAATCTTTGATGAAGAATATGACTACTGTGTCTATATATTAAATATGAAAGATTTGGGTTTTAAAGCTTTTTAAAATTTTCATACCAGATTTTCATAGAATTCCTTTAAAAACCTTAAGGCGTAAAAGGGATAAGTTCTCGGAATTCTTGAGTTTTATGTAGAGGATTTCATGAAACTTCAGACTAAATTATGGGGGAAATAAGTTATATTCTTTTTCTGAGTTCTTCTCTTGAAAATCATTTATGCGTTCTCATATATGAAAAATATAAAGTATTGTAACCATAAAACTGTATCTTGATGTTTTAATAAACATCTAAAAGCAGGAGACTCTGTACTCTCTATAAAAGTGAAAGCATTTTAAAGCGTCCCATGCAGCGAACTTATCCGTCACTGAACGATAAGTATCATCATCAAGGAAGATACAATTAAGCAGACACGCAACTAAAATTGCCCTCCAGATACTGAAAACCACGTTGTATATACGCCGCCTTTTCATCCTCGTACTTGAGCTGGCTTAGGAGGAGGGAACAGTTCTTCTGTGTAAGCCACAAAGAAGTTACCCCGAACCTGTGGGGACAAGTGAAGAATAGTCGCCACAACAGCAATCGGAAACTGTGGTCGAAGTCCTAATAGCCATCACTGGCCACGGACCAACAACTCCCGAAGGAGTTACGTTCCGTCAACGGAGTGGAGATGACTCAACCCCACACCATTACTTTCCCACCAAGGAAGTGAGATCCGCTCAATTATCCGGTGGCTTATCATCAACGTACTCGTGTGTTGCCCCTCCCAGCGGGGGTAAGTTCGTCCAAGTAAACAAGGCACGGTCTCTATGGCAACCAGAGATCATTTTAAGAAATTTGGTGTCTTTTGGAAGTTTAGAGGGTTATTTTTCAAGGCGGCAAGCACTTTTAATCTTCGTCAGGACTTTGAGGTACGCGACAAGGTTCTGAGAAAAAATTTTATAAAAACATGCACAGAAAAGACTTACAGAGATAAATAGCAAAAATAGACTTAAATAGTCAAAATTAGAAATAAAAATTCATATATCGTCAGTAGTTTCTGAAAATAATAATTTTTTTTCAAGAACTTCAGTAAAGATTTCAATGTTAAGAGAAACAGCATAACTGAAAAATATGGGACATATTTAATTTTAATTTTCCATGCGCACTTTTCAAACTATCTAGAATGTAATAGACCACAAGATAAAATTTATTTTAATAAATAAATATTTTATGAACATTCAAATTTGGAATCATTGATTTTCTTTCGGCAAAACTATCCTATGCTTCGAACTGAAAGTGACTGTAAAACATTACTAAATAAAGCTATCATAAAATCTGCGGTCTATTACACCCTCAAAGGTTTTGACACATGTGTGCCAAATTTCAATGAATTGGTTTGGAGATATCACGTTTTTCGTGGACCAATTTTAGTGAAGTTTTCATCTTTCAGAAAACGCATTTGAAAAATATAATTACACTTTAGTTCAATTGAATATTAAGGAATAAAATATTCAAGGAATAATCATAAAAGCAAATGCTGTTTTAGAATCTTAAAAGTTGTGGCTTTATTTTTAAATCATAAGAAAGTTTTTGAATTTTTCTTCGAACATCGTTTTTCCAACCTAGTCGGATACCTTAAGTTCTAATATATGTAATTTAAGCTCTGGGAATATTTGTACATATGATAAAGAAATACATAAAGAAGAGCAGAACATAAGTAAATAAACTTTTAGAAGTTGCCTGTATGTATTCAAACTTAAAACTTTAAATGCTCTTGGGCTGTATTCAATTGCTTTAGTTTCTTATTCGCAAGTTAAACTGAGAACTTGAAAACAATTATGGGTATATGAAGTACAATAATATCATGAACGTTTACCGTGATTGTCATAAGATTAATAAATGGAACTATATCATATACTGCATAATATTACAACTGAATAATGTTTATCTTCTCATCAGAAACATTTATATGAAGATTCTTCTATATAAAATTTTATTATTGTTTTCAATGTTGTCGAAAATACTTTAAATAACAGAATTCCTTCCATCTTTTTTTACAAAACTTGCATAAAACCAACATGATAAAAATTTTATGTCAAGAACATGCAATAATGCTTTGATATTTACATAACTTACGTTGTGTATGGCTTTTACATATAGGAGCATATTACAACACAAAGCCACTTAATCGACTGTCTCTTAAATAAATTTCCTCGTAAATACAACTACATTATTCTCAGAAGCTTGATAACAAATACAAAAATGGAATGAAAAATAAGTTAGGAAATTTTATTTAAATTCCATGTGAAAGGAACCTAGTTCCTTTAAAAGTAGTCTCTGGTAAAAAAAAAAAGCTATCCGTTATCTCCTAATCATCGCCAATATCAACAACTTAAATCTTGCAAATAACTTTTCTATGAAGGCCGCAGAGGAAATCCAAGCAATTTATCTGGAGGAGAAATGAATGGGCTGCTTTTATGAATAAGCCAAACTTTAAATGTGTAATAAAATACAAAAATTAAATAGTTATCGAATGAAATTCAGAGCTTAGAGTGAGAATATTTAGAAGGCAAATAAGTCATTTAATGGTTTCAGATATATTTTTTCGCTTTTAATAAATAATATTTATGCTGACGCTTTCTCTTTATGGCTGTTAATATCTTTTCATATTGGCGGTATCATTAAAACTCCGATAGTTCATTATAAATGCTTTCTGAAATATTAACTTGAAGAAAATTTCTGCTTGTATTCACTATCATGACCCCTAGAATCAAAAACCATGCTTCGTGTTCAAAAATTATATATAAACGCTTTGCCCATGTTATCTTGTGAACACCATAGCCATAGTAACCGAACACCATAGTAATTGTGATTAGATTTTAACCAGCGAGGGGTTTTGTTGTGGGAACGGTGAAAATGTCAGTCGAGTTCGTAGATGGGTCATCCAACTCAAACGGTGTGGAAATGGTAGGGGGTGAAATTTTCATCTCCCAATAATTCCTTTGCGATTGAAGATAGAAAGAAAATTCAAATTAGGCGAATTATTGCCTTGTCTTATAGAACAGTTTTTGAACTGAAAGCTTTTGGATAGCTGAAATTGCATAGATCTTATGAGCTGAAAGTGATTTCCTCCCCCTCTTCCCAATTTAAACTGCCTTTTAACTTATGCATGCCACCTATATTTGGAAAGCTCTCGTCATTTGCAATCTTCTCTACCCTCTTTCATTCTTGCAGCTCCAACCATAATGAAAATAAAGGTTCTTTTCCTTACATCTCTAGACAAAAGGAATCTACCTTTGCCTTCCGACTTGTTAATCTAAACTTCTGATACCTTGTTGAAAAGTTCTCTCGTGTGTCACTGAAGGAAAGAACCTCTCATGCCATGCATTTTCTGCCAAATTGGCGCATTCTGGCCCCGACGCTTCAGCTCTCCAAAAAAACAACACGCATCTACTATCACCGAAAAAGAAGTTGAACCAATCTGGCGACTCAACGCTTCAAGAAAAATCGCCAAGACAAAAAAAGAGCGCCGAGTGGTATGCGCGTAACAGAAAAATACCCAATATACAAAGTTCGTAATATTAAGTTCCACGATGTTCACCTCAATTGAGATTTTACCCGATTCTCCCTTCGCTGACTTAAACTATTTTGACGTTGATCTGAACGTTCTCTGGATCACCCAAGCCCTTTTGCTTCATTTCTAACGGATCTCTTTTGAATAATTTCATACAAAGTTTAATTATGTTGCAAGAAATATTGTGAACTCTACGCCTTAAACACATAATTTTTTTCAAGAAAAAGTTGTTTTACACCAGAACGAACTTCAAGCTATGCCTTTAATGTTATGGCTAGCAAGGAGGAGGCTACGGTTTTATTTTGCAAACAAACCGATTGTTGCCTTCGGAAAAAGAGAAATTAAACTCTTTTCTGTGCCACGTGCGTCAGCCTTTTATATATATGTTACCGTTAAAGTATGAAATCCGTTATTCTATAGAATACCTAGTTATTCTATAGAATAACTGATCAAGTCAGTTAAAGTGGTAAATAAACTTTTATTTTACACTTTAACTAGTTATTCTATAGAATAACGGTCCACGCATCGTTAAAGTGTAAAATAGCCGACATGATACAGCCTGTTTGTTAGTCTGATTGGTTATTCGTATTTTCAGCATCTGAAGTGGGCGCCGGGCAAATTTTTTTAACTTTAAAAACATCCTACGGCTTCGCTAGTAGCGGGAGCCGGAACCTAGTAGCTTCGCTAGCTCACTGAATGTAAGGAATCTGCGTTTATAGTGGAATTTGTCCATAACTTCGTTCCTAATAGAGATACCGAGACAATTCCTGTATATTCTTGAACCTTCATTTTGTCGCGAAATTCGCCAAATCTGTCGCCAAGTTGCCTAAACAGTCGCCAAGGTCGACTGTCATTGACTTCCTTTCAATACGTATTCCTGTAAATCTCTCTTTCCAACTATAAGAATAATATGGCAAGAAAGTGACATTACAGTTTTATGACACTGTTATAGTGGTTTTAATTTTCCATCGGTTATGGCTGATATGCAATCAAAAGTTATAAAAAAGCGGACTTGTTTTAATGTCAGAATGATTATTTTACACTTTAACGGCCTGTCATTAGTTATTCTATAGAATACCTAGTTATTTCATAGAATAACTAGGTAAAGTATGAAATAAATAATTTATTTCAAACTTTAACTGACTTGATCAGTTAATCTATAGAATAACTAGTTATTCTATAGAATAACTGAATTATACGCTTTAACGGTGACATATATATATATATGCGGAGAAGCCTCGTAATGCTCACGCAGATAGTCACGTGAGGCTTGAATTGCTTCTTTATTCAATTATGTTTCAACTAGTTTTTTTAAGTTTGCGATCGCACAGACGAATGTTATGTAGAGGTCTTCATGGAAGCCGAAGCGATATTTCAAATGTAGAAACCCCGCCATGACTAAATGACACACTGTAGTTTCTCAGTTTCTATGTTTGGAAAGATTTTATTTAAGAGAAGCACCAATTTCAAATACATGTTAAATTTCTCTTTCAGCAACACTGTTTCAAAATACTGCATCTGGTTGGATTAGAGGTTAAAGGAGATAAAATAAATTACTTTCTTTATGTTAGAATTAATTTGTTCCAGATATTATTCTTCATACTGTCAATTAACCCCTTAAGGATCGTATTTTCTTTGCTATCTAATAAGATGACCCTCCTGTTTTGGGAAGGGGCAGTCGCTTTCATTCATCTAATAAGGCATAGAATGCTTGAGATGATTATGGATCCTACATAATTTTTGTGTCAAATTATAAAGCTAATTAATGATTAAATTTTAGTTTATAGGCCTAAAAATGCGATAATTCGATGCACGTGAATTTCACGGGAGCGAGGCTTAAGGGGTTAAATTCATTTTGAATGTTACATAATACCAAGGTTTCTGCACCGTAATTTTCTGAGAAACTGAATGGTATATCTTTATCAAAAATAATTATCTCTTACATTAGATATCTAACTTTATGTTGTATTGAATTAATTTTACTGAAAATCTTCTCTGTGGTAATAAAGCTGGTTGCATGCAATTCTCGGTTTATCGTAAGCAATAATGGTTGCGTGCGAGTTAAATTTGTTGAAGGTGATTATGATAACGATGGTTGTGATAATGATCTGAAACTTTTTTATTAACAGTGCCTCGTTTATAGAATTCTAACTTCTCAAAACCAAGGAGCGGTAGAAACTTATAAAAATAGCTGATGGAAAAGATAATGATCGTAATGATAATCATCGTAAGTGATGAAAAGTAACTAAAAACTATAATATCAAGGTTTGAGAAATGAAAGAATAAAATTGTAATCTGTTTTTGATCTAAATGAACTTTGAAATTGAAGTATGTTAGTGTGCTTTTTCTTTAGCTTGGAACCACTGATGACGCGCCAATACTGGAGGACTGTCTGGTCTGGTTAGTGGTACTTTTCCGTTAATGCTCCAATATTTTATCTTGGCCACGACTGGCTAGGTTGGTAATGGTACTTTTCCGTTAAGGTATCCTACTGTGTTTGGAGACATTTTTTTGAAAAATAACTTATATATATATTTTAATGTTATTTTTCAACTGCATATGTTTTAAAACTATGAAATTACTGTAAAATTAGGCTTTCAAAATAATATTTTTTTTTTAAAAACTGAGAAATTTGAAGAAAAATGACTAAAATATTTGCCTTACGCTAACAGCCATAGACAAAATCATATTCTAAATATACATAAATCCTTGTAGGAGTACATTTTTATGACGGTTATCTGTGTCATATGCTCTAAAATATTTTTTATACTTCAAAAGAGTTTTGAGATACAGCTGAACATAGTTACTAAACTGGTAATTTTCCATAAAAAATGCTTTTCGTTTATATTTAAGCACTTAAAAATAATACTTGATTTTAAAATTGACCTTAGTTTTTAAAGGACAACATCAAGCATATTACAGAAAACAATCTCAGAAAATTTCATATCAATACTCGAATTACTTTTTGAGAAATCATTGTTACGGTCGTTGGTTTTCCTCAAAAATATCATTTCTCAGAAAACACATTTAAAGTTTTCATCCAACATAAAATAATGCTTACAGTTCGGTAATAAAACAGCTGTAACTCCATTTGTAATTCACGTAGAGTAAAAAGTGAAACAGTTTTAGAAAGATGATTAAACAGGCTACACAATTAAGTCATAAAATTTTTTTGATAATTTCATCAAAAACGACGATTTTAAACCAGTCGGATACCTTAATGCTCCAATATTTTAGCTTGGCGACGACTGGCTGGTCTGGTTAATGGTACTTTTCCGTTAACGCTCCAATATTTTATTTTGGCGATGACTGTCTGGTCTGGTTAGTGGTACTTTTTCCGTTAATGCTCCAATATTTTATCTTGGCCACGAATGGCTGGTCTGGTTAATGGTACTTTTCCGTTAATGCTCCAATATTTTAGCTTGGCG
>BGPR01003668.1:0-23354 GCA_013235015.1 Araneus ventricosus
CACATGTGTTTCCTCTGGGAACATCAATTCTCTACAACAGAAGCTGAAATGTTCAAGTAATGGGGCTTGGATTAAAAGTACTTTCTCCCTGGATATCACCTGGATAAGCAACACCCCAACACCTGCCATTTAGTGGTAATTGGTCTGTTAATTTCTGTTCATGTCAGGATTGAGATATCCGGAAAAGAGCTGCATACCTGAGTTGGATGGTAAAGAATATGAAAATCTGTCATTCTCGCTTTAACTAAGAAAAGTTATGAACGTCAAAACCGACCCACTTCACCACGACGCAGCACCCGGGCCTTTTTTAAAAGGAATAATTCTTTCTCAATTGCCCACTGTTTCGTATCTTTAATTCTTTTGTAAATCCCTTCTGCATAAAACCGCTCATGCAATTTCTTTGCCAGACAGATCTTGTAACACAGAATGAGGATTTGTTTAAACGTTTGTAGATCTGCCAAATGTTTCTTCCGTCCAACCAGGTAGATAACCTTCTGCAAACTTTACGAGCTTTTTGGAATCCTCACCATCGTGTTAACTGCAAATCTGAAATCTGATTCATGTTTATATACAAAGAGTATAAGAGCGGGCTCATCAGCTTCTTGACGTTTGGGTATGCAAAATCCATGGCTTCGATGCACAGAGTAAGAAGAATCAACGAGTGGTTTGCACATTCTTAAATACTTATACGAATTGGTATGATGAAAACCTGATACATTTTATTTTGTATGTTTTGTGCGCTTGTATTAGTAATATTTGCTCGCTTTTTTTACACGGTGAATGTTATGTTTCAATAGATCACGAACGGTTTTGTTGTATATTCTGCTGCCTTTATCTGTTTGGATATTTTATGAAGTCGAACCTCTGCAAAAAACTTTGGTGGAAACCAGAAGGATCGTGCTTGCTTTTTATTCTTCCTTGGATCTGGAAACGGCTCTTAAGTGTATCTAGACATAACGTCTATAGTTATATCGTATCGATAGGCCTCTGTTAAAGCGGACAATTTCTGTAAATCCACTAAGTCACTTTGCCAAACTCGTTCAAACCTTATGTAACGTTTTCCGTCTTTGGAATTTATAACGCACCGGAAGGAATAAGGATCCTCCTGAGAGAAATTGAACGCGACTCTTTCCTTTAAACCCACTTATCAGAGGTCTCACACCGCCAAATGAACCAGGCCTTTGGATCGTAGTAAAGTTTCTTCACCCTTTTCCACTTCTTCCAGCTGATGTGGGTAGAGGTTTCTGACAACCTCTGGCCTCCCAATTTGTCCACTGTTTGACCTGGACTGCCAGGGAGAACCTCGACGAGAGCAGTATCTCTTTCTCAATTTGGGTGTAGTCCAGGATTATAAATTGTTTGCAAATCTTCCAAGACTGTCACTTCTGGCTCTAGATCTATCTCAGAGTCCCTCGGTGAGCTGATCCCTTCCGCTCTGACCAGCTTGTGAGAGAAGTACTCAACTCTTTCTACATTTTATTGGCAATCCACCCTATAGGTATGTTTGTATCCAAAACCTTGCGCAAGGAAAAACCTGGAGGTATTGGCTGTCAGCTCTTTCATTTCATCAATAACTAAATAAATCAATTATATTTACTTTATGGCCTGGTTTTCCATCTTGCAATTCGTCTGCTACTTCATTGAAGGTGTAATTGACATTCTAAAAGTTTCCAAAAGGTAGACAGAATTTTCGTTTCGGAATGGTATATAATATATTTTGCAATCAAGGTTTTTTTTCTTCTGGAAACAACGAGGTAGTTTTCCTGCTCCACCTCTTGTTTCTGCAAGATTCCTTTAGGAATCCTGTAAAAAAGGCTCCTTGTCGGTGGAGGGGCTGCACCAACGCTGATATTTCTGAACCAAATGAGATAATGGTTCCTGGCTTTTCATATCGTCCGGCGTTTCCCTGTCATGTAATAGATTTGAAAATAATATCCTCAATCCCTATTTCCCTATTTGTTTAGTTGATAATATTCTTTGATAAGAGCTCTTTGGACCACAATTACTTTCGAGCCATTCTTTAAATCTGCTTGCCTAAGTAGCTCCCCACTAGACCTCCACAAGACCTCCAAAACAGCGGGAAGAAACGTGATGGTAAAACCCCAATCTACTTTTGATTTTGTCACAAGGCATAGCACTTGCGCTGAGCAAAGGGAATATTTCATTAACTACACCTCTTTATAGCGGACAATAACTGGGTCGAAACCTCCGCTTTGTTATTACCGCTGCTCGTTTACTACATTTATGTATATGCTTCGCACATACGCTTTATCTGTTCGTTGGTAGCACTTTATATGCATTTCTTTAGTTGAGGACCGCAGAGATAATAAACATGCAACAAGTGACATGTCGTGTCTGATCGATTCATTTTTTTTTGATCTCTGGCACAAACACCCAATTAACTCCTCTTTTGATCTGGAAAGCAGTGATTGATGCACATTCAATTCTTCATCTGTCGTTGAAGAACCGCAATCACAAGTAGGAATTGAGTGATTTTCCGGTCTGTAGCTCCTTTTTTATAGGCTCATTGAAAGAATTTAGAACGATCAAACGACTGCCACTTAAAACATACCTTGGATTGATCTCTGTTATTTGAAAGAGTATTATATAGTGAGTATTCAAGATATCTGCAGCAACTCTAATGGGGGGAAAAGATTTGTGTGATCAAAATTAGTTGAAATTCTTATGATGAGGATCAACAGTAAACATTTTCATCTTCAGCTGTCAAATTGATTTCATAAGGTCATCCAAAATCAAAAGTTAGAAAGTTTTGTCGATTCAGTATGGAATCCCATGTGATTGGGTTATTTCTCTCTTCAGGAACGCATGGTTGAAAAAATTTTATACACACACTTTTTTGATCGGTATTGTCTACATTTGTTCAAGAAAGTATTTTTCGAACTATAGTGAGATTTTTCCGCTTTGACTGGGCCCATTATCACTATATTGAGCATGGGAATTTGAGTCGTAAAAAATGATGTATCAAAATCAGTCAACACTCTTACACACTTTCTGAATTACCTTTGGTTAACTGAACACCGTAGAGAGAATCTCTGGGATAGGATTCAGGGTTTAGTTGGAGAAAAAATATCGATTATATCGAATATCTGTTGTTTATTTTAAAACAGATATGGAAAATATTTTCCTCCATATATATTGAAACAATGCAATCGAAAGAGTTTGGGTGATATTGACTTTTTTGAGGCGAATTCGCGATGCTTTGCGTAAAGATATAAAAACTATAAATTCAACGATAATCACCTAGTAAAAAAAATGTTGACCAGGTTTGTCTTTTACGTTCTTTATGAGAAATATTTGGTGCAGACTTTATACACCTGCTCATGAACAAATTCTTTTTCTTGGACTTTTAAGAATATATGTCTGCGAACGATAACAAATATCCTATTTTAACAAGAGTGATTCCATGGAAGAGGGTTTCATCGAGTTCTATACCTTGTCTAGTAACGGGTGCTCTGAAGCTATCTCGAGAGGTAAAATAATTTTGCCCCCAACTTTGATAAAACCTTCCATTTTAATCGAAACAAAATGAAAACACTGTATATACGCTCAATAAATAAAATAAATAAATAAAACAGATTTTCATTCCGCGCCTCATGTATTTTGTTTTAAACTATAATCTCGAAAAAAAAATCTGTGGTTGAAACTTTCGACTAGGATCGAACCTTGGAAACTAGAAAAGATCTTTGACCCAGTTGGGGAAAGTTGCTTGCTGGAGCCATAGAATCTCTAACAACAGAAAACAATATGTTTTTCATTTTCGCTTCAATGTCAATTTGAAACATGTCTTGCATTTTAGTATTGCTTTAATTAGACTGATGACGGCAGATGAAACCTGAATCTTCATTATAACCTCCTTGGTCTCCTGGAAATGCGTTTTCATTTCGCCTTCAATGCCAATGTCAAACTGTCTCTATACATATTTTAGCATTGCTTTCTAATTAGACCCCGCAGACGCTAAGAGATTAAATTAACCTCGAATCTTCATGCGAAACTTTTCTCATATTCTATTGCACTCACGATAATGGAGCGAGAGAATTTGAGGCCTGAAAGCTCCTCCGAACGTTTCTGTTCCGTACCCCGCCAGCGCGAACTCCTTGTATTGCTGAAGTGTTGTTCGCCTGGGTATCGAGAAAAAATTAAGATCGTTCGTGGAGATAGGTAAAACTTTATATATTTATTTTAAAATGATGCCTGATTGTTTTAGGAGAAACATTTTCTGCTTGTTGTTCGTCGATTGTTTTCTCCGTCTAAGACTTGCTAGGGAAGGCTATTCAAAACTGTGCTCATTCTTTTCGGGCTCAAACACTGCCTTGTCAGCCATATACTGTTTACTACTGTGGTGTCACAGAAACTAACTTCATTAAGTTCTTAGAGATGCACTAAGCGATATTGGGGCTCAATGATATCAGTACGTGATACACGTCCAGCATCTGAGTTATTTCTGAATCTAGCCCTCTTTATGGGAAGAGAGCGTGGCAGCACAGCATAAGACAATGAAGTGAGGCGCTGGTGCGTGGCGTTTTACCACGTGACTGTGACGTAAAGTGAACCTACTCACATTAGAAATGTCCAGTATTATTAATGGAGTGAATGACGCTCTGCCCTTGAACAAGTTGAGCATTTTCCCAAAATCTTTAGCATTGTCCGCCGTCGACTAATAAGCCTGTCATATAGTAATTTTGAAAATAGGATATATTTCTGAAAATCATTGGGTGTTATAACATAAATAAAATAGTTTTCTTTCTAATGCAAACGAAATATTTTTAATGAAAAAAATGATTAACCTTCCAGCGGGCGCGCATCTGTGAGAGATATACTACAGAAGAACTTCGTTTTATATCTTTTGACCAGAGGGTGCAATGAAAGCATGACCTTGGCTATTTTTCCAGCTCCTTTCGACGAACTGTTAGTCATCGTTTGGAATTTGAGGCGTTAATACGACTCTGCGAATCTTCTATTTGCATTTCAGAGAAACGCGTGAACGTTGCAATGAAATGACTATGAAACTGACTTCTTGCTTTTTATATATAAATTTCAATTCATTTTTTTACTTCCATATTGTTTTTACAGCTTTATATTACAAATGTAAATATTTCAGTCAAAATATTGGCACTTTCATTTATTTTATTTTCACGTCATTCAGCTAATTCTTTGGTCCTGTTATATTGTCTTTGTGTTTTATGTTTACATTTGTGTTATATTTAGAAAGAATTTTTACATTTGTCTTTGTGTTCCTTTTTTAAATGAAAATTGCTTAAAATAATTGTACTTATAAACTCTTACCCAATTACAACCTAATTTTTATAATTACCCTCTTAACCAGCGGGAGTGGTCTCCCCTAAACTTTCTCGTATACTTTCTAAGTGGAGATTCGTCAAAATCTCGAGTTCGAATTTTTTTTGACGATTACAATACTTTCTCTTTGTATACGAGAAAGTAAAATAAAATAACAAACAAACCTGAAATCAAATATCTGTTGCCACGTTTAAAAAAAATATTACTTTGAAGCTGCGATAAAATAGGCAATGCAATGAATACTAAAGCGAAAATTCTGCTTTGGAATTGAATTCCTAAGAAAACAATTTATACTACCACAACCGTAACAATTGCAAAAGCGCGTGAATAAGAGATTTGCTGAAATAATGAGATCGGTTTGATTTACAACAATAAAAAAATTGTTAACAATTGATGTTTGAAAACATTATTTATTGTTGTAAATAAAATTTACAACAATAACAGATTGCTACCAATACACATGCGCATGAGAACCGGATTAAAAGAAATTGAATTTGCAATTTGAACGCCCCTTTTTGACGCATTTGGCCCAAACTTTTATACGGACCTACATTCATAACGATAAAAATGTGTACCAAATTTTATCCATTTAGCTAATCAAGTTTTTGAGTTATAGCGTTCACATGACCGCGGACATACAAATAGAAAGCCTTCCCGTAGACGGATTTTGTCCAAAATTTGATAGAAACCTACAAATTATGTTTAAAGACCACATACCAAATTTCATCCCCGTAGCTCTAATAGTTTTCGAGTTATCGTGTTCACAGACAGACACACACACAGACATAATTCCAAAATTGTGTTTTTCGGACTCTTCGGAGGTCTAAAACGTGGAGATCCGTCAAAATCTCGAGTTCCAATTTTTTGACGATTACAATACTTTCTCTTTGTATACTTCGTATACGAGAAAGTAAAAATTGATATTTAACGATAGCGTATCTAGGAAATACGCGCGACTTTTCATTTTGGTATAGAGGGAGGGCCTTCTGAAGGTTAAATTACCATTGAATTTCGAACATGTTCTCTCTCTTTGAAACACGTCTTATAGCCAGTGACCATGGGCGCCCGTGCCCGGGGGCAAGGTGGGGCCGCGCCCCCTCCCTAGCTCCCAGGGGAAGGAAAACAATACAGTGTAGTCATGTGTTTTTCTTTCAAGAAAATGTTTTAAAAGTCGAAAAAGAATTAATGTCCAGGAAGGTCTAAAACGTAAAATGCGAGTTGAAATTTTGAATTTGGAGGACAAAAAAATTTTTTTTGTTCCGCGGAAACCAGGGTTTTTCCGCGGAACAAAATTATTATGAGGTGTACATTTTTAGTTTGTTTTCTGTATTAAAGTATAAGGACCTTTGTCCTGCATTTGTGTTGCTAAATATTCACTGGTTTCAATAAAGTAGTTAAAATAACGTGTTATTCTTTTTTTCAAAAAAAGAGTATAAGTATCGTGGCCTAGTATTTTAGTAACAAGACAAAGTTTTTAACAGGGTCGGAACTGGAACTTTTTTATGGCTACTTACAAGTCGCCATTCGTCTTCTAAAATATTAAAAATACTCCATACCCCCAGGTCTAGCCCCCCTACAAACTATCATATGTTCGCCCTTGCCAGTGACAACTCTAGTTGACAGTACTTAGAAGGCTAAGAACGGCCTTATCACCGCTGAATGATATCACTGCTCATCTAAGAACTATAGAAAGAGCTCGATGAAGTAACTTTAATTTTCAATGCAGATTTTCATTGCAAAGAACATAGAAAATTGGTATTTAACACATTCGGAGGAGGAGATATCTCCTCTTCTTTGAATGTTCGCCGTGCTCTAGAATTGATTTACATACTAGTTTAGATAAATTGGCCATGTTAATAGATGTCTGCGGAATATAGTAGTCATATTTATTTACGTTTGTTATAGAAGTTGTCGAGAGCGAGCACAGTTACGGTTTGTCTTTTCTGGAGCTTGCACCTAATACGTATAACGCGGCGAAGGTGTTTAAACGGCATTCTATTCAAATATATCAATTATTTTTACAAATATTTATGCTGATCAAATTCAGGATTATTTTACAGGGCGCAATGATACATCGAATAGTTTTTCTTATTCTGTCAACTTGAGATGTCATTGACTTTATTTAAAGAAAATTTTCAATAATTGAAGATCAAAAGAAAACAAATAAATTTAATTAAAAACACTTACTGCTAGTTCGATGAATATTCACTCAGAAAGAAGAGATTGGTGTATCTCAAGAACTCGCTATAGCAAACTTAAGACGATATCGAATGCCGGCTTGATGAACACGCCCTCTTTTTATTACCCCTCTTGGTGTTCAGTTTCGAAATTTCAGGGTGGCGTTTGCAACTTTGCAAGCATCTTTCCTGGGTGCCGATTGCAAAATATTACACACGATTACTCGTTTGGACCAATGGGATCCATTTTCCACACGGAACTCCGCCGCTGCGAAACCAATGAGAAATAGACTTCTGACGTCAATGGAATGTGAGAGTGCTAGTGCAAAACCATTATCCTTCATTCCAGAGATAATGAATGATACAAGAAACGATCTGGATGGGAGTAGGAGAATGGGAGGGTATGATGTCATCATCTTCACGAGGAGAAACGGGCAACCATCCAAGATCGATTTTCGGGAATTAGTTTTTGAACGACAATGAAAGAAAAATTATAATGAAAAATAAACGATAATGAAAACAAAATGAACGAGAAAGAAGAAAATGAAAAAGTATTTCAAATGGTAAATGGGTATAATAAAATATGAATTTACAAGGAAACTATGATTTAAATCCAATATAGACGGCTACATTTTAAAATTTCTGTACTGGGTGTCCGTTAGATTTGTGTGATATAAAGTAGAGACGTTTTAAGTAATTGTAATAGAAAGAATTATTTAAAAAAAAAAGAAGTTTAACCCTCTGACTGCTTATCCCGCTGGTTGGAAGCAAGTCTATCTTCTGTTGAATCCTGGGATCTTCTCAAGCTAATGAGTTTACTTAGTACTATTACAGCGTTGAATCATATCATACTACATAATAAAGCCTTGCATGTAAATAACAATTCGCTTGGTTCAACAGTATCTGAACACCAGTGAAAGAAGAGTTCAAAGAACTTAATACAAAAGCAATAAAATATTTAATAACTTTAAAGAACAAGAATTTGTGGAAAAAGCATACTCCCTTTATGCGCATATTAATAACAAATATCGAAGTAAGCTTGACGCAGCTCCAGACATGAGATTATATATCTGTCTTCATTTGAACTTAATTTTGTGAAGCACAGCTCCATGAAACAAGCATAAGGATCGCATTGAAATGTCTTCCATTGGGATAGTTCTGAGGTTCCCAACCTATGGTACGCGTACCCCTGGGGGTACGCGAAGGACCATTTGGAGGTACGCGAAATCAGAATTGTTAATGGCGGAAACGAGAAAACATAAGGGATTAAAAAGTTAGAGAATTTTTTTCCTCCAACACTTATTATTTAATAACTATACCACTTAGATAGATGATTATTACGAAGTGTAAGTTTTATCTATTCTTATAGTTAAGACGAAATGATTGCAATACTGGTTTCATTTGCTTTGGCGTTGAACTAATACTATTGTATAAATGGAATTAAATATAAAATAAGTTCTGTAAATGTTATGAATTCGATCATTTGACTCTTAAACTAACCGTAACCTTATTGATAAAAAATTCTTTGCACAGATGGCTGGTTCGGGGGGGGGGGGGGGGGGTATATTAAATGGGGGGTACGCCAAAACCAAAATAATAACCAAGGGGTTCGCGAGAGAAGAAAGGGTGGGAAGACTGTGTCTTTGCGGTTACCTCTTCCTCCTCTGTCAAACTCTTCTCTATAACTTCTTGCTATGAAACACAGTGCAATTCCACAAGCTCTTCGGCGGTCAACTCTTGGTTGTGCTCTTCCACAAACTCATCGATAGCATTGCTATACACCTCCAGTCCCCTGATCTCGACCAAAGACACAATCCCGTTGACTATAAGCTCCACAGGGTAAAGCCTCAGACTCTTCAATGTCACATTCGACAACACTCTCAGGCCAAAGCTTCTTCCAAGTAGAATTGAGGGTTCTCTGGGTAACCCCTTCCCATGCATTTTCTATCATTTTAAGAAAAGAAACGATGTGGAAGTGGTATTTCTAATATTCTAAGGTTGGTCCTTAGATACCATGTTTGGTAAAAATTAAAGCAAAATATAAACTCTGTGGATATGATAGCAGCAGGCGCAAAATCCGGGACTACCTCTTCTCGTCACTCGTTATGCGAAACGCCGCTCGGTTAGTGAGTCATTTTTTAAAAAAAATTAATTTGCTCGTTATGAGTGGTTCCACTGTATTTCTGCGATAGAATTGCTGGTGCTAAAACGCTTGGCATGCTGGGAAAAGTGTTAGAGAACACCTCTGTATTCCCTACCCCGGAAAAAATTAATCTGAGATGTATCAAATATTTCAGGGAGGCAGAGAGGACATCCAAGGTGAATATTTTTCTAAAATTGACGTTTTCCTACCAACCAGCACATTCACAAACAAGAATTATATTTAATTTTTTTTCCTTCTTGCGACCAAAAAAAAACAACCCCGGAAAAAAACAAGATTTGCTCTTTATTGCAATTTTTAAAGGTTCATCCCAATTATAATTAAATGTCTGGTTTTATCAGTATTCACAAAATTTCCGTCGAATGTCTGCTTAACAAAATTACTATTAAATGCCCTGCCATTACCAAAATGATTCAAATGTTTCAATGGTACCAAACTCGCCATTGACTCGGCAAGCATTGAAACCCTTAAAACGGCCGAAATGTTGAAGCGGAATCAAAAAATAAAAACCCTTACACATGCGTCGTTCTTAATGACTTCAATGGACATTCGCACCAGATTGGAGGAAAATCGAATAATGAAAAATCGAACTCGACCATTTGGCATTTGGTCGTGACTGCGTAGCAAACAAATTTATAGACAAACAGACCAAATGCCAAACGGTCGAGTTAAATTACAACTCGCTTCTTTCTGTCAATTGAGGTCTCGTTTTGAAGTAGCACTAGGCTATTTTAGAACGGACAGCGTACTTTTGAACCTTGGTTGGTCAGATGACGAGAACCACACTTGAGTCGCACGTCCCTCTCCTGATTTCCGAGCCACACCAAGGCGGGGCGTTTGTCTCTCGACGTCAGTTCTAACGTTCAGAAGCCCTACATACCATTCCCAAGTTTCAGAGAAGACAAAGATGATTTTCAAAATGAAAGATTAAGATAAAAAATTTTTATGATAATAATCTTTCACGAATGTGTAATCATATAAATAAAAAACTAGAGCTGAGTTTAGCATTTAAAATTAAAGCCTTTAATTTTTTTGTATAGTCGTTATTACGATAAATTATTAATTAAATTCAAATTTAGATTACATGCTAATATGTTATTTTAATTCTCGTTTTAAATAAAGACAAATTACAAAACTGAGTTAAAAATTATGAATTAATTTCTATATTTTATTAACAAAAATTAGAAATATTTATTTTAATATAAATTAATTAATAGTAATTTAATATACTTATTTACACAAGTCTCTACATTTATCAGTATTCAAGAAATTACAATTAAATGTCTGCTTTTATCGCTCTGTAAATTACTCAAGTAATTTTTTCTCCGAGCTGGCATTGATTTTTCGATCCTGAACCTGGAAAGATTCTGCCTTTCTCTCGGGCCGGATTAAGCTCTGTTGAGCAATGCAAATTTTGGGGTCCCTTTCACCTATCTAATCTTCAAAACCAGATATTTTTTATTGGTTTTAATATAATCTTTATAAAAGGCAGCTTTTAAGTAGAAAATATTATGAATAACTGAGATAGTAAATCACTTTTAAGAGAGTTGGTTTCAGTATCCAATGTATACAAAACTGAAAATTTAAAGTTATTTTAAACAAAATAGTAAAAACATTACAAAGCTTTTTTTTTTAACACAATCTCAATGTCCCATTTCAAAGTTTGTCAGGGCTGTTGATTGTGAGTCAATCAGCCAGCTACAAGAAAAAGGACCACACTAATCTACGAGTGAATTTGGAAATAAGAAAAATTCGTAAGAATATTGCTCTGAAATTTTAATGATACTTGATTTTGGGTACACGGCCCTAGTAAAACAAATGAAAGCACAACATTAAATTACCATGAAAATACCACAAAGAAACCTCGAGTCTTTTGGGCCCCATAAAGTTTAGGGGCCCATGGGAAGTTGCATACTTGGCCTATTTGATAATCCGACCCTGACGATCTGGATCCCAAGCGGATTCGCATCCGGATACGGATTTGCTAACAAATTCTCGATGTAAGATTTCTATTTGATCACTATTAATTGGCGGTTGTTTGGTGCAGATCAGATGATTTGGCGTGAAGCAGAAATTTCAGCAAGAATTGTTTGTTTACTAAACGTCAACTAGAAGCATCTCTTCGTACTGGCTAAAGAGAAAGCAACGGAATATTATTAAAGTTCAATATTAAATAAACTTTTATTAAAATTTAATATTAAATAACTTTATTAGATTCATAGCCCAGACTACAGCGTATGATGCGGTCGCCAAAGTTGAATTTTTTTGGCGTCATGAAAATTTCTATTGCAGCCCTAAAAAAAAAGTCTTCTAATTCATGTTCATTTCTCAATTTTAAGGATGCGTTTTTATTTCTAAAGTTTGTCTATGTTATATCATAAAATAGCTTCTCTGATTAATAATTCATATAATTATTTTCGCCTGTCAAGAAATAACATGGGAGCGGGAAATTAAGTAAGTACTTTTCTTTCGAAAAAAGATATTTTTGTTTTGAATCTTTAATATTTATTGCATATGTGGAATAAATGATTAGGTTTAAGAACTCTATACCAGTTTTGTTTCCTAGTTCGGCAAATATCAAAAATTCGAGGTTAGCAAATATAAACCTTTTTTCATTGAAGATCTGTAGAACTGAAAGCCACAAATTGCTTTGTATAAAAATTCATCCGAATAATTGATGTAAAATTAGAGGATGTCTTTCGCACACGTATGTTTTGTTTCAGCGTATTTAGTGTTTTCGCTCTGAAAGGACACACATTGCTTCTTTTTCTATCAGAACTTTATTTTTTAATTGTATTGTCCTATTCCTGAACAGGTAAAGGATATTATTTTTCATTGAATAATTATTATTTTTTATATTTTTAATGTCATTTTCTTTCTTCAAAGTTTTCAGCTTTAAAGTGAATTTATAAAGTTTGCTCGCTTTAATAGTGTTTTAACAATTTCCTTTGATCTATCAATTTTCAAAATTCAGCTCCGTAAAACCTCACTACTTTTTCTATTAGAATCATCTATTTATTTTTTAGAATCATCTATGTGATTGAAGAATTTTTCTTTTAACAACGCAAAAATAAATAACTCAGTCGAAAAACATGTTTTGGAAGATTGTATTAAACGTACATGGGATACACATCTAAAATTCATTTCGTTTGAACGATGTTATTTTTAGTTTTGTCTCTAAATAAAACGAAACTGAATCACTGTACGTGCCGCCAAGTTCACAAAACTTTCATCAGTTGTTAAGATGGCCGCCAAACGTTGGGTTTTAACGTGTTAAATCTACTGCCAAATTTGGCGAGTTATTTTTTAAAATGTATGGGTTTACCGTCTATTCCATGTTTTTAAGCCTAACCGAAAAAGTTATTCAAGAAGTTTAATGCGAATTGGTTTATGATCTTTTTATGTTCGCTGTTATTTTATGTGCTTTATTAAGAGTAAAAAAAAATATAATAACTGAATAGTAAATGCATTCTACTAAAATTAATTTGTACTCAACTTTTTGTTGTATGGACTGGCTTGACTGGTTGATATGGACTAGGAAAATGCATGCTTTAGTTATAAATTTTAAAATGTACTACGACAAGAAAAGTAAAATTTTGTTAGCAGCTGGAAAATTGCAAAGTGATGAATTTTGTGATTGCTACCTGACGTAGATATGTGAATTATTGCTGTTTTGTTATCAATTTTATCTTTTTTGCTATTGTCAGTTAAGAACTGTTTTTGACTATTAGTTTGCCAAGCTAAATATATGTTTACATTCAGCTATGCTAACACGCATATATCTGTAAGAATCATGAATTATTTTACAACTGTTTGAATTATTTTTGGTATTTAGTCAGTTATAATCTGTATTTTTAAAATAAAAGTATTTTTTAAAGCTTTGAAACGGTGTTAAATTGTTTTGATATGTTAAGAAGATGTAGACAAAAGAATACTTCTTTTAAAACTTGTCTAGAAGAAAGGGAGAAATTCATTTAAATAATAAATGTATTCTAGAAATTTATTACTTAAAAAAACACTATGAAAAATAGAAATAGATTTGTTGAAAATTTTTTGTCTAGCTGTAATATATCTTTAGTATTTTTTAAAAATTTTATGCAAACTTTATTATATTTTAAAGCCAAACATTTATTTACAGTACAATTCTAATTATAGAGAATGTACTGACTATAGAGGGTCAATAGAAAAATCATGTACTAAAAGGGAGAAGGTTTTAAGTTTTAACAGGAAAGAATGACTCATCTCCAAGTGACATGTTCCAACAGGTGCGTCAGACTAGTGAGAGCAGGGTTGTCATATTGGCCTTTTTAAGGCCAAATTACGAAATTTGGCTTTTCTTCAAAGCTCTTGGTCTTAGGAATTTTTATTTGGCCATAGATTCATTTTTGGTCTTTTTTGGCTTTATTTTCGTTAATGATTTTGGAACAATTTTTAATTACTTATTTTATTGTTTTTTAATAATTCAATATACAGTGCACTCCCGATTATCCGAGTTAATCACCGGGAGGGATCGCATGAACAATAGAAAAACACGGATAATCCGAAAACTCCTTTTATTAAAGAAAAAATCAATATCAGTACAAAAATATAAAAATTACTTACATGTGCATACTGTATAACATCAAACTAGGAATTTTCCTTTTAACATTTACTGCTTAAAAAATCTGTAATGCGTCTTTGCTTCTGCTGTTTGTTCATCTCTTGTCGCATATCGACACATATTTTACGAACCGCAGTAATGCCACCGTAATCAAATCCTCTTTGTCCCATATAATCTAACAAAGTGTCCACAGACTGTAGAGCAGCAGAATGAGAAATTGTATTTCTCTCATTTAGTACATCTTCTGCATCAGTACGAGCTGATTCTCCATTATCAGGTTTTGAAGGATTTCTAATTTTTATTTTACATTTAAAACGTTTCGTTTTCATTTCACACCACTCATTTTTACTAGTAAAAAGTTTCACGCTACTAACTGACGATAAACAAGACGCAAAAACTAAAGGAACACGTGCGAAAGTGAAAGAAGACGAAGAAGTTAAAGAATGACGTGTTAGAGAGAAGCGTGTTCGTACGAGAATGAGCTAGCAGGAAGTGGATGATTCATTTCTCTGAAAATTAGGGGTTGAACCGGTAGATATTGCACGTGGAGGAAGAAAAAAACTTCTTTAGCCCCTCCGTCACGGCTTATAGTTTAACGGAATGAATCTCTCGATCGAACATCAAAATCGATTTTACATGCGTGATAAGCGTGAAAATGTTTCTCTTTAACTTTTTTTGTGAGTCCGGAATGAGCACGGATAATGGAGAGTATACTGTATATTGTTTGAAATACACATTTCAAATTATATATAATGAGCTGTCAAACGAATTAGCTCCTGAATAGAACAAGGATGTTTTAAATTTCTTTCACTTAAATTTTAGTTTAATTAAAGAGCATTGCACATATGCCTATCAAATGGGATTCGTTCTCATGAAGGATAGCCTTTTTTCTAAAAGCAAATGAGGTTTTCAATCAATTTGTCAATTTGGCCTTATTTTGCTATTTTGATCTGGCGATCCTGAGTGAGAGTGTCGGATTAGAGAAAGTCTACTGTATTTATATCTAGTAGCTACAAGCTTTTTTTAGTACTGGTGTTATTAAAGGCCATTTAATTATTTTTAAAATGTTACTTTTTCATTTCCTGATTTACATGCTTTATCAATATATTGCATTTTTGTCCTTATCTTGTCTTCATTGTTTTTATAAATTCAGAATGATTTGTCAGGGGGAAAATGTCAAATTTAAAAGATGAAAGGACAGATTTGATTAGGTTCCTGTATTTGATCTAAGTAAAGGAATATTCAAATGAATTCGGTTCCTTTATAATTTTTTTGGAATTAAATGCCGTAGACTTTCATTGATATGTAATCGTTAGTAAGTAGAACTGCGTGTAATAAAATTATTAGTCGTTGAAAATATGAGTTTGAAGGAATCCAAATCTGAAACTCCAAAACATCGTTATATTTTATCTTTTAGTTAATGAGTTTTCCTGAGCAATAGTTATTGCTTCTAATTAGAAGTTTAAAACCTGTAATATGATTGACAGAAGATGTTGGCAGAAAGTAACTAAAAATCGTATTCCAAAACTCACTCTAGTGTTTCTCCTTTTTACTGTTTTAATATGTGGTGAATGTAACGAATGATGCTCGCTTTGCAATTCATAACTTAAAACGCACACTGTTGACTTGTGACACTCGTAAATACTCACCTACCTAATAATATACATTTTATATTGAATTCACAAGTATTCAATGCTATCTACGAGTATAAACGTATCGAATGTATTAATTCGAGCTAATGGAATTTATAATAAAAAATTACTATTTGGCCTTTGTTTTCAATGCATCAATTTATTTAATTAATTTACATTATTAGAATAAATATGAACATGCTATAATAAACTAGAAGGCTATTTTCAGCCAATTTAGAATGATTTGTTTTCTAGTGTGGGGTCCCTGGAGCCCACAGTTCTCACGACCAGACTCCCCCCCCCACGAACTCGCCGAAAGCGAGAAGTGAAAGGCGGCCGCGATGTCGTAAAAACGACCCTGCATTACATAACAGGGACCGTCGTTGAAAGATCACCCAGATTGACCGTCAAAGAGAACTCATTACGTTGTGGCTCTTTCCAATGATGAAACGGGAAGGTGAGCGCATGTTTGTGGTTGGTTAAATTGCTCGTCACCCGGACAAATCATGGAGACTTAACCTTTCGGCCACGCCTCAGAGGGCATGGTCAAAGGGGTTTTTAAGTTGGAATTTGGAAGACGAGAAGAGGACTCGAGAAGAGGAGATTGAGATGAGATTGAATTCGGACTCTGATTCCAATTCGAATCTCGATTCTCGTGAGCGGTGATTTTGAAGTCAGATCTCAGTTCGAGATTCTGTATTTGTACGGGCGCCTAGTCCCGTGAAAACCGATAGCCAACCCTTGGCTGAATAAGCTCTTAGAGAGCTGGAAAGCATCTTAGAATTCTTCGGAATTATTCTCGAAAGTGAGCGCGCAATACCTCACTGCAAATTATCTATCTTGATAAGCCACATAACTTTTGGAAATTAGACCAACGTTTGAGGGGTAGAATCCCTCAAATTCCCATTTCCGGCCATCGGACTTTGAACTCGCCTTGAGTTGAACATTACTGAACTTAATCAGTTTTCTTACGAACAGACTCACTGTTAAACTGTGATTGATTCCGGTTTTGACTTTGACTCTCGCTATCTCATCCTGAGTTATGCAGATTTTATGAATGATATTAGTTTTGTACATCTTTTGTAAAAAGTCCATTAACCAAGAAGTCTTAATTAAAATTAATATTCTTTATTGCTATGTCTTGTGATATCTAATCTTACCCCAGTATCACTGGGCTCATTTCAAATGACATATTTCTACGATACTATGCTAAAACCAACAAGATTTTTCCTATTCTCGACTTGCCCATATAGTTATTGCTTAGCAACGGATTCGGAAACACTCCGCGCTTTTGCGCATGCGTCGGGCGGAGTTATTTACATCAAAATAGGGGGAAAGTGCAGAATGGAAGGGTGGTGTTTACATTTTACTGAGGCTGATCTAACAAAGAACTCCGGAAATGCGCTCATATGACTCAATGCCTGACACCCCTTTCCGGTGTAAAATCGTCCAAAAGTGGTAGTTTCGGAATCCGTTGCTGAACAGTACGTAATATGGCGCATTTTGTGTTTACTTTCGTTGTATATGGAAGAAAATACAGTATTCATTTTGGACTTTTTGTCTTCGAATTCACAATTCAAAATTAGATACTGATCTTCTACAATTTTGTTGTAAAGATTAGGCACTAAATTCGTTCATTTCTTTCTTTTTTTTGAGTTATCGTGTTCAATTCACAAGTCCGAATTTTCGGACGATTGTAGCAAGCTCCTTCTATTTTTCTTAAAATTTTCCCCTTTCACCGAGCGCGATACTCACTTCGGCAGTACACATGCTGAAATTTGAGAATATAAGTATGGCTTCAACAGCTCTATTTAAAATTATTTTCGTTTTTACCTTCTCGTATACGAAGTATACAATGATAAAGTATTGTAATCGCCAAAAAATTCGAACTCGAGATTTTGACGAATCTCCACGTTTTAGACCTCCTCGAGTCCGAAAAACACAATTTTGGAATTGTGTGTGGCTGTGAACATGATAACTCAAAAACTATTAAAGCTACAGGGATGAAATTTGGTATGTGGTCTTTGCACATAATTTGTAGGTTTCTTTCAAATTTTGGACAAAATCCATCCACGGGAAGTCTGTATGTTCGTGTTAATGTTAGCGCGATAACTCACGAACTTAAATAGTTGGGTGGATAAAATTTGGTACTCCTTTTTATCACCAGGAATGTAAGTTTGTATCAAATTTTGGACCAAATCCGTCAAAGGGTTGGCTGTCTGTCTGTATAATCGCATACTTTTGAACGCAATAACTTCTTTAAAAAATTACTTTGATAAATGAAATTTGGTATGTTACCTTCTTACCTTAATGGTAGATTTTTGTCCAATTTTTGTGTCAATCGGTTAAAAATAAGGCGATCAAATTGCAAATTTCGCTTTCTTTATCTTACACCCAGCCCTATTGGTAATCACGCCGGTTTCTAATTCCACTTCCTTGTTGGACGACCTTCAGAAATCGTGGTATGACGTTTTTCTTATTTTTTCTCTCCACTGCGTTAGGGGTTCTTGTTCGTTTTACTATCTTTTAGCTTATTTTTTTCTCTACATGTGTCAGGAGTATACGAGAATGCTTAGAGGAGACCACTCCCACTTGTTTTCATTCGAAAGCCTCCCAGTCTCGTTCCTCCCCCACGCCACTCTACAAATACAAAAATCAACCCTTTCTTCCAGGAAATTTCCCCAGCACATTATGGCGCGTATTGTGCTTTTTGGGCGCCTTCTTTTTGACTGAATGAGTCCAAAATTTGAGGCAAATTTACATATTTGGTCACAAGACCACGTACCAAATTTAATTTAACTAAATCGTTGCGTTTTCGTGTTATTGCATTTCCATACATTTGATTATACTGACCAACGAACTGTGAATCTTTTGGCATACTTGGTATAAGCTTTGATTCAGATCTGCAATGCTAATGATAAAATCTATATGTCAAATTCCATCTATATTGCTCTTTAAGTTTCTGAGTAATCGTGTTCACGTGACCACTGACAGACTTCCCTTGGAAAGATTTCGCCCAAAATATGATAAAAATCTACAATTTGGGTATAATAGCCCAATGTTGACTTTCATCAATCTGCCTAGCTCCGTTTTCGAGTTATCGTGTTCGCAGACAGACAGACATAATTCTAAAAATGATTTTTTGGACTCGTTGGAGATTCATCAACATTTTAAGATCGAATTTGTTTACGATCACAACACTTTATTTTACTTGTATACTTCGTGTAGAATAAACCATCAGTTTTATTTATTTTAAATTGAAGGCAAACGATCTGAGAAGCTTAAGATGGGATTGTTGCTTGCTTTTCAATTTTGAAAGTAAATTGAATAATTTGATAAGACGTGAAAAAATTTCGTTGAAAAGAAACCTTACTTTGTTTTTGTGGGATTATCTAAAGGAGTTGAAAAACCAATGCTGGAAACTATTTCAATTGTTGAAATATAAAAGCAATTATTCAAACTAAGAATTACTGGTCTGAAGATAATTTGCCTCATTCCGTATAGATATTAATCGATATTTTGTACTTCAATCAAATACTCCAAATTAATTGCAATAATGCGTATAACGTATTATATCAAATTCCAGATGAAGAAATGAACTAAAAACTTTTGGTATTCTTTTGATTGAGGAGGAATTTTAAACATTGTACCGAAATTATAAAAGTAGAAAGCAATGAAAAGGTATCGAATCTGAATGATGAGGGTTAATTTTTTTAAGATCGGTTTTTTACCCCCGATAAACATTTTTTCGTCAAATTCTACATACAAATATACATGCAAGTGCAGAAAAGTGGGTGGGTGGAATCAACGGTGGGAAAGTCTTTGTCTCATCCTCTTTCCAACTGTATAACACAGTGTTTCCCAACGTGGGGAGCTCTCACGGGGGGGAGGGCAATTCGAAAACGGATTCGTCCAGATTTTAAAAGCAACTGTCTACTGTGATTGAGCTAGTCCTAGAACAATATCCTAGTGATTTCCTCCTAAAATCTATCATTTAAGTTTCTTAAGTAAAACAATTCAATTCTAGAATATTTAAAATTATGTATATGTTACATAGGGGCCATAAGAATTTTAAAAAGGCTTAAGTGGGGCATGGCATAAAAAAGTTTGGGAAATACTGGTCTAAAAGATTGTTGATTGTCTACGAATTGAGATTGGAAAGGATGACTGATTGTTTTCAGATATTGCCCCTTATCAAACACGATTTCAAAGCCTCATTTTTTTAATCACTCTTAAGGTTGTTTTAAAAGGGGATTTCTTACAATCTCTTTTTAGAAGTTTATAAATGCTTATGCGATTCTGTCAAGAGTAGCATGTGTTTTTTTTCTTTTTCACTAGACAAAATCATACAGGATGGTAACTGTAATCGCGTCCTGAGTGCTAATTGATAAACCGTTAGAGATAAGTATATGCTTCAAATCAGAAAAATGTTTTAAATGTCGTAAATAATTATATTTAATAGTGATTTTGTCGATAAATGTACTGCTAAGAAAATTATGAAGTTTAAATCTTTATAGATTCCCCGGTCTTAGTCCTATTTAGTAAAATATTCTTGAGACACTAACATTTTCAACAAAAAAAAAAGTTCCACTCTTCTAAGATTAAAACTCACCTATTTATGGTGACTGTATGCTATTATATGACTATATGGCTAGTGGCTATGAGTATTAGTTCTGTTTATTTTGGTATAAATTGAAATATGACAAATAATTTAGGGATGTAACGAGTATTCGGTCAATATTTGGTATTCGGCTGGCTGAATACTAAACAGATATTCGACCGAATAAATTCATTGTAATAATTTAAAAATATATATATCTTTAAATGTATTTAATAAAGAATATTGCAGAATTACATTTCAGTACATTTTTTTAAAAATTCCTAACATTTTCCAATTTTAAGTTACATTGTACATAGGTGTATTTAATAATGTCGCGAATCATCTATACTTATAAAAGACAATGTTTGTGTGTGTGTGTGTCTGCGATGTCCAGACGAATCTATCTCACTTACAGCTATGAGATTTGGCACACAGGTAGTCGTAATGGTGACTGAATGCACCTCGAAGCCGAAATTTTGAAATTTGATCTAGAAAATTTTTTATTTAATGTTTTGTGTTGTTTTGGTTGATTTTTGGCACTAATTTCTCAATAGAATGATTTCGAATAATCGTACGACAAAAATAGATGCACCATCGGAAAGAGCACGCGATTTCCATTCTACTGAAGTTACTGAATTTTGAAAATTTTTTAAAAAATAGTCACTTTCCAAAAATAAAATTTTCCGGAATTCTTAAAACTCTTGCATCCGATGTTCTAATAAAGATATCATTTTCAAAATTTTTTTGGTAGTAAATCAATTGTTTGTCTCCGATTTAAAACAAGAACGGTTAAAATATTTTATTTCTTCGATTTTAGATTAATTTATTTCTAGATGGGATCGGAAAAATCTTTCTCGATTGCCGAAAGTGAAGAAGCACGCTGTTTCGCACTTTTTCGCCTTGGCTACGCCATCTGGAGGGAAAAAAACAGCCGTGATTTATTCCAATTCCTTCTTTGAACACAGTCGTCAAGCGAGCAATACCAGTACGCTCTGATTATATCTTTAGTTAGAGAAGACTAAAAAAATTAAATTGATTTCAAGGAGCTATTTACATAATCTGGCTTCAAAGTTTAAACCTGAAGTGGAAGATTTAATCCCTCTTTTTCTTTTCTTCTTTGATTCATTTAGGATATATTTAAATACTACAGAAATTATGTTTGTTTGTATCTTTCGAGGCGTATTCTTCCATTTGAAATCGTTTAAGATTTCATTCGGTTTTCATTCTTGAACATTTTACCTGGTTTATAGAAATCAATTTTTTAAGTCCTAAAAAATGTTTTTCGAAAATATCGGTTTATTTGGTACTGTAATTTCAATTTGAAATCATTTCGTTGAATGGCTTTAATTCAAAGTATCTAATGACACCAATTAACTATTTTAAACAGGATCGAAACATTTTAAGGCGTTAGCCTGACTGAATTATAATTGTTTTTACTCATTTTGAATTCTATATAAGCGGTCAAAATCAATAATATATATATATTGATTTTGTTTTCAAAAATTTATTTTATGTCATTGTGGGCTTAAAAAAACATTTTGTTGAAATTCATGATACCACGGGCAACGCCGTGCGGGTACTGCTAATGTATCCTTATAAAGCGTGGAATTATGATTCAAGAACAATAATTGTTCAGAATTTTCAGGAGGAAGTCTGTTCTGTTTGGTTTCATATAAATTACGATCTTCAGAAAATTAACGCTGACCTTCCAGGAGCCCAAAGATATTTTCCTCCTAAATTTGCGAGTCTTGGAAATTTTTCCATATTTTTTTCACCTATTAAGTAGACTCATTCCATTCTAGTTATTAGAATTTCTTTTAATAAAAATAGGAATTTGTTTCTAATAACTTTAATTTATCAATTGAATTTTCTTTTGTGTTTTTTGTTGCCATGTTCTTCAATAACGACTTTTTTATTTCTGTATTGCAAGTCCGCACTGAAGAGGGTCTGTCATTTCTTATTACTGGAATTAAGATATTTAAAATATTACAAAAAATACATCAATGTGTTAATATTTTTTAAAAAATGCAAACATAATTTTTTTATTTAAAATTTAAGCAGTAATTTTTTTTAAAATCAAAAGTAAAACGTTTTTAAAAATAGGTATTCGACCAAATCGCTACTCTTTGCATCCCTAAAAAGAATAACTAAACCTGGAGGTGATTTTCAGTAGCTCCGAATTTTGAAATGCATTAATTATTTTATTTTATTTAGATTTCGAAATTGCATTTTGAGGAGCCTTGGTGAATGGAGTGATTTCGAAGTGAACCTTGACAACGAGAACGGCTAAGGAGTCGCGACGTCTTTCTGGCGGGAGCGAAAACGATAAGGATGTGAGACCAGTCAAGATCCACAGGTCTAGGCTGCAACATACGATGTATCTTGGACGGAATCCAGATCAACGAAATAGGAAAGAATAATTTTTACATTACCTGTGTTTAAAACCTTTGATTTATGCCATACTTTTTATTAATATACATTTATGGATATTTTATACCCATCAACTAAAAATATATTTTATGTTTATGACTGATGGAGTAAAGCATATTTCGAGCAATTATATTCATAGTTGCTTATTTTTATTCACCAAATGGAGAAACATGTGAGTGATATTTATGTATAACTATTCAAGATTTTGTTTTCAAACTAGAATTAAAGAGAAGACTCGTGCTTCTGACTTATGAACTGCAGTGCTTTCTAAACGGATTGTTTTAAAAAGGTATTTTCTTATTTAGTTTACAATGGAGAAAACATACGCCTGTGATGTGTGTATTAAAGTATTTTCTAAGAATCATAATTTAAAGAAGCATTTACGGACTCATACGAAAGAGAAACCGTATGCATGCGACATTTGTAGTAAAGCTTTTTC
>BGPR01003668.1:23364-45311 GCA_013235015.1 Araneus ventricosus
GGACATTTACTGACGCACACAAAAGAGAAACCGCATGCATGCGAAATGCGCAGCGAAGCTTTTTCTCTTCGGCCTCATTTAAAGAAACATTTACTGACGCACACGAAAGAGAAACCTCATGCGTGCGACGTTTGCAATAAAGCATTTTTTGAGCAGCAACATTTAAAAAGACATTTGCTGACGCACCCAAAAGAGGAAACCTTGTGATTGCGTGGAATAAAGGATTTTCTCATCAGCCGAGTTTGAAACTACATTTTCGGACGCATGGAAAAGATAAATAGTTTCTGTGTGACTTTTGCAGTAAAATATTTTCTGGTCCATCAGCTTTAAAGACATATTTGCTGAGAATAAATACACCATGCACCTGTGATGTTGAGTGAAGTGGTTTCTGAAAAAGTCTTTGCTCACACATGGGAAAGAGAAACAATATGTCAGAGATATGTAGTTAAAAGGTTTCTTTTAAAAATAAAAAAAATGTACGAAATATAGAATATCATTTAAAATTGAATAATTTATAAATGATTAATTTCTGTTTCTCATTTTGACAAGCAACCTGTTTGAGACAGCTTCCATCATTCTGCCAAATTACAGCCAGCATTATTCTACTACCATTGATTAATTTCACTTCAAATAATACAGTACGTTTCCAGGTGCATGTTACAGGACTGTTACTATTTCACCCTAATATTGAAGAATTTTCGCGCTGTGGTTCTCTGAAGATGCCATCACAGACCACACCAAATGGAAATCCTGCATTTGTGAAATGTGCATTAAAGAGTTTTGCGAACAAAAATGTTTTAAGGGTTAATGATTAAAATGAAAAGAAATTATGAATGTTACACAAGACGCAGACTGAAAAAACGTTTTATTTTATTAAAGCCAGTTAAAATAAATGCTTGTTCTGAATGATTAGATATGACACTATATTAAGAAATTATTTTTTATTGTTATTATCTTTTGTGTTACGGCTAAATGGATATTTATGAGCTATCTAATTATTTTAATGTGGAGCCAACTTATTAATATTAAAAATGTCTTATATACAGGGTGCCCACTCAAGTCCCTTACCACCCTTTTAATTACCGAATGGCTGTAGCTATCTTCATAAGAGTGGTGTCCAGATATGGCAAAGTGACTATGCGATACTGGATGAAACCTCTTACAGCGCCACCTGGTGAAAAACGGTAGCGTTATTATCTCTAAAACGGTACGAGATAGAGGAAAAAAGTGAATTACAAAGTTGTAGAGCATCATCGATTTAGTACAAAAAGACACCTTTTGGACGTAAATGCTTACAACAAAACGCTTAAAACACGTATTTGTTTGTTCGCGATTTCCTACACTGACACGCGACAAAACATTCTTAGAAAGAAAAAAAAATAGTTATCACACGATTGATTATAAATTACAAGTGATACCACTGTGCCACGTTGGGGGCTCGTTTTTCGTCCGAAAGAATCTTTTCTCTTCTCGTCCAAGTTTCGTGATGTTACAGTTTCGGAAGCCGCAAACAAACAAACAAAAAAAAATGTGCTTTTTAAGCTTTCTGTTTTTAGGATTCATGACCATAAGGTGTCTTTTTGTACTAAATCGATGATGCTCTACAAGTTTGTAATTCACTTTTTCCCTCTATCTCGTACCGTTTTAGAGATAACAACCACTAACTCCACCGTTTTTCCACCAGGTGGCGCTGTAAGTGGTTTCATCCAATAGCGCATAGTCACTTCACCATGCTTAGACACCACTCTTATGAAGATAGCTGCAGCCATTCTGTAGTTAAAATTGTGGTAAGGGACTTGAGTAGGCAGCCTGTAATATACATTAAAATTTGTTTAAGGAACTTGCTAGAATTTGTATATTCTGCAATATATTGTAGACTTCCATTTAGATGCTCTATGTATGCCTTTTACATGTGGCAGAGTTTTTTTACTGTGATTTCTTATGCCTTCTTAATTCATATTTCAATATGAAATTAACTTATGAGAACTTAAGATAGACATGTTCATATATGATTAGATAATTGTTCTTTGTATTTAATAATGAAATACATTTTTTTACTTATGTTTGATGATGTAACTGTGTTTTAATTTCAGGATTTGTTTAACATGGCTTCCTGTCTTTTAAACCTGTATCTTTTATTAAGCCCATTTTGAATCGTTCTGATAAATTTACCCTTGGAATACAAACAATTAAAGTGTAGAAGGTAAAGCTATGCTTTGAGTTTCGCTGCGCAGGTCATTTAACGAAAACTGTAATGATGAATAGTAGAACATCAAGATTTAATTTGAAATTAGACTTTAAGGATTGTCTAGAAATTGGGCAATATCTAATTTTTGTTATTTTATTGCATAAATAAAAGTACTATATAGCTGTATTTGATCTCTTTTACCTTTATTGCTTGTTTAGTAAAAAACATTCGTACTTTTTATCTTAATTTTCAGTTGAATCAGCAGAAGTTTAATTTACTGTGTATGTGTTCAAAGTTTCTGCCAGTTCTTGCCAGAATACCTGCAAACATAATTTGATGGCAAGATTAGTTTCTAGAGTGAGTGTGAAAACAGTTTTAACTATTCATTTACGTGAAGAAGCAAAACATCGAAGTCTCAAATCCATTAATACCAAAAATAAAATCTTCTAAATTATGAGAGATGATAGATTCGATGATTATCTTGTGCTGATAATGCCAATAAAAGGAACTAAAATCATTACTGATTTTATCATTTGGTATTTTCGAGACTCAATAAATGGTCTCGTATTATAAATATTACTCTTGGGTTGTTTCCACGAAAAGAAATCCAGAGGGAGAGAGATGCTGTGAGTGTAGGGGAAAGTCAAAGTTCGCTTTTCGTCGTAACCATGTGCTCAAACCAGCATTTTGTCAACATAGGCTTTCGGTGAATTCATCAGTCAAAATAATGATAAAATTAGCTCCTATGGTATCGCAGGGTGCGTAGCGTCATGAAAAGTGCTTAAAAAGTGCTTAAATTTGAAAACCATTTTTAAGCACCTTAAAAGTGCTTACTTTTGAAAACAGGTGCTTAAAAAGTCCTTAATTTTCCCAAGAAATGCAAAGAAAACGTCCTTCCTTCAAAACCTCAGAAGTTGAATATGATAAATCGAAAGCTTTGTTTATCGGATGTATCAAGAATGAAAACCGATGTAAGGGAAGAATTCGGGGAAGGAATCCAGGGTGTGATAGATCCAGGGGTGTTGACACATGTTAAGATAACGCTTATAGTCCAGTCAACGAAGGCTCAAAATGAGAGTGGAAAGAACATTAAATCATATAGTTTTAAAAATTGTTACATATTTTCGTAAGGGGCTCCTGATGAGCGTTAAAAAGCCCCGATCCTGAAGGGGGGGGGAGAGGGCTCGCTCCGCCATCTTGTATTTCATCCCCCTTTTTAGTTTTTCTTGAATATCTCGAAAACTATTCAGTTTTTCAAATTACAATTAATATAACAAATTAAAGAGTGTGCAATTAACTATAAATGCATGCTTTTATTTTTCTTTTAGCTTTAATAATTTTTAAGATAATTGGTCTCGAAACGGATGAATTTGTAAAAAGTCGTTGTTGATAGTCCAGTCAACTATGGGTTTGAAAGAAACATTAAACCGTATAGTTTTGAAAATTGGTGCGCATGTTCGCGAGAGGCTTCTGCTGAACATTCTAAAGGTTCCCGGTCCTGGGGACAGAGCTTGCATTGCCATCTTGAATTTCACCCCCCCCTTTTTTTAGTTTTTCTTGACTATCTCGAAAACTATTCAGTTTTCAAATTCAAATTGATTTAACAAATTAAAGAGGGTAAAATTCCCTACAAATACATGCTTTTATTGTTCTTATTTCTTTAATAGTTTCCGAGATAATGAGTCTCGCAGTTTGCTGAAATCTTGGATTTCAGCAAACTGCTTTAGCCCTTTTTTAAAGTTTTTCTTGAATATCTCAAAAACTAATAAATATAACAAATTAAAAGAGCTTGAAATTTCCTACGAATGCATGCATTTATTATTCTTCTAGCTTTAATAGTTTCCGAGATAATCGATCTCAAATTTGCCCCATCTTGGATTTCATCCCCCATTTTTAGTTTTTCTTGAATATTTGGAAAACTATTCAATTTTCAAATCACATTTTATTTAACAAATTAAAGAGCATAAAATTCCCTACAAATGCATGCTTTTGTTGTTCTCCTTTCTTTAATAGTTTCTGAGATAATGAGTCTCAAAGTTTGCCCCCATCTTGGATTTCAACCCCCTTTTTTAGTCTTTTACGAATATCTCAAAAACTATTCAATTACATGTAATACAACAAATTAATGATCGTAAAATTCTCTACAAATACATGCTTTTATTTTTCGTCTAGTCATAACAATTTTTGAGATATTCCAGAAAAACTAAAAAAAGGGATAAAATCCATGTTGGCAGCAAACTTGGATATCCATTACATCGGAAACTATTAAAGATAGCAGAAAGATAAAAGCATATATTTGTAGGGAATTTTGTGCCCTTTAATTCTTTAAATCAATTGTAATTTTAGAACTAAAATAATTTTCGAGATATTCAAAAAAAAAATAAATAAATAAATAAAAAGGGAGGGGGTGAAATCCAAGATGGTGGCGCGATTCCCCGCTCCTCAGGACCGGGGACTTTTAGTATGTTTATCAGGAGCCCCTCACAAACATGTTTATCAATTTCAAAACTATATGATTTGATGTTTTTTCGAAACCCTTCGTTGACTGGACTATTAATGACTTTTTTTCGCTCCCTTTTTCTTCAACTTGAAATACTCCCTCTTTCTTCTTGAAGTACTGGAATGGTTATCCCAAAGGAGCAAATTAACTAGTAATTTGTTAATTTTAAGAAATGTTGAAAAAGGTCACATATTTTTATTGTTAATCGAATAAAAGTTGTTTTAATTTTGGGTAACGACAGTTTGCATTATAATTTTTATTTTTTTGTCAAACCAAAAAGACATTCTTTATTTAATAATAGAAGATGTTCTGAAAATACAGGAATAAATGTTAAAATTAAAAAATTACATATTTTAAACTGAAAAAATATACATATTTAATTTTTTAAATAAAAACTATGCCGTATTATAAAACAGAAAAAAACATCCTATACTTAGAAAATATGTGGGCCTACGTATACGTGCATGTACAAAGGTGCTTAATTTTTTGGGATAAAGTGCTTAAAAAGTCCTTAAAAGTGCTTAATTTTTACAGCAATTTCTCACTACGCACCCTGTATCTATTAGGACGAATTTTGAAATTTTTCTGCATTTAATTCATTGTTTATGCCACATTTATAAGAAAAATGTAAGCATTTTCGGATTCTCTGTATATTCTGTTTTAAGCTTACTGTGAAGGGTTATGATAAGATCAGTTTTGTTTTACGCTGGGAGATAATCTGTGAAAATGGATCTTATGTTAATTTAAACCTTTTGTACGTAATAAAGAGTTCTTTTTGACGTAGACTTGCTTCTCTCCATAGTGGTCTAATGGTGTGTCGGGAAAGGAAAAAAATCATGACGCTTTTCGCGCTAAAGTTAAACGCTTATAGCTCCGCAACCAAATAACATAGAGAGTTGGTTTTAGTTTCATTTAACAGAGAAAGGTTGACATTGAAGATTGCAAAAAGAATTTTAGAATTTGTAATTACGGTTAGTCAGCTGTTTGCTAATTTCGGCTCTTGCAATGCAAAATTACTGTTTATTTATTATATTTTTAAAGAAAATAATTCATCTATGATTAACTTAGAATTAAACTAAATAGTGTGGGTCTGCTTATGGCGACTCCTGAAGTCATCGGCTATAACTGCGGAACTGATCTTCGGCTGCTTTATAAGCGAGCAGAAAGAACTATGAAGCAGTCTCGCTTGCGCACTCACTCCTGTACGGGAGCTGGCGCTCATGCTTGCTTAATCATGTTTTACATTTACTACACTTTATGCTAACTATGTTTTAACCTGTTTTTAATCGTTAGTTTAATTCAAAGTTGTTCAAGTTTCTTAATAAATGAATAGTTGTTAAATATTTGTAAAAGCTGGAGAACCTTCTTGTTTACCATCACCAATGCCTTCTGACAGTGAGTAATTGTGCACGGGGTTCAAACCTTCCGAGATGCTGACTTGCTTGGAAATGAAAGTAACATCATATTCACTGCTATTTGGCAAATTGTCTTGCGACTTTAACAACAAAAATCTCATTAGAATCAATATTGTCCATATTTCTTTTAAAGCATATATTTTAATTCTATTGTTCATTCAAGTTAAATAAATTATAAAATGTTTGAAATTCCAGCAGCCTGACGAAAAAATCACAACATATATATAAGAATGTTTAATATCGCTCATTTTTTATTTTAATTAATTTATTTCATAATAATAGTTATTAAGATTTTTACATTAATATCAATACTCGATTAGCAGTGTCTTTTATTACAGTACCTTTTAGCAAAGCAAAAATAAATTTAGTTTAACAAAAAAATTATTTAGGGCTCATTTTTCAAAAAAATTTATTTCATAATTCAAGTTGCTCTTTTGCAGCTATGCAAGTACTATTTTGGTAAATATCAGTCTGAAAATGGCTCTTTAGGAAAGAATGATAACATTTGTTCTACCTACAGTGGTTCCCAACCTATGATCCGCGGATAGCGATATTAGTGGGCCTCGAACCTTAGTCATGAGTCGAGGTCAGGAGAGCTTCAAGATGTATTATATGTGTTTTTATATATATGTAGGATGGAAGCCTAGCTCCCATGTGGGTTGAAGTCAGACGGAAGCAAACAGGTTTGCTATTTTAAACATTTAATTATGACGAAACAAACAATTAGACGGTACAACATAAAACGAAAGACGAAGCAAAAGAATTAGGAGAGCGGTTACTGACCTTTACATCATATTAAGATAAAGGCGGCAGTTCTGAACGGCATGCTCCATCTCTCTCTCTCTCTCACTAGCAATCGCACAACTATGTCTGTCACCAGCAAGAAAAGACATCAGTCGTGTCGCGTGACGTCAGCTAGTAGAGTTGCCAATAGGTGGATCTAAACTACACGGCATTCCTGACGGTGCGTTGGCGGGATACCACATATATGTATTACATGTGCTTTGTATTTTTTTTTTTTTACTTGTATATTTAGTTAGTGGATGACAAGTAATTTTTTTATACATCAGGTGGTCCGCACAACCAAAAAGGTTGGGTTTGAATTAGTTTAGTTATTTTAACGTCCCGTTTTGAAGCAACGCTATGACTATTTTGGGACAGACCTCGTCATTTTGAACCGCTGTCACATGACGACATCTGAACTCGCACCCCCCTCTCCAAACTTCCGCACCACACTAAAGGGAGGACGTTTGACCCTCCATGTATGATTTAACGTGCAACAGGCACAATACACGGCGAATCTTCAGTGGAATCGGGTTTCGAAACTGGAACCTTCCGGTCCCAAAGCCGAAACCTTACCACTAGGCCATCGCGCCCAGAAATGTGGGGAACTGCTGGTCTTGTTTATCTAGCAGAGTAGTTGAGTCATAGACTTATGATAAAGAGAAAGTAGCTTTTCTTGTTGGTGAAAGCGACCTGATGCATCTAGGTAATACCGTATGTAGAAATTTTCTTGGCCCCTATATATGGGGCTGATAGCCTTTCGGGAGGACTAGCAGCAGAAATTGGCCACATTTTTATTTTATTTGGAGGAAATCGTCCAGCCCGACCGTAGCAAGCATTTCGTTGCTAAATCGCACATCGGTTAATCATGTTTTGAATGATGCAGGTGTCGACACAGCTCTGAGTATGGTCATTAGCCATGCCATGCCTTAATCCACTAGGGCACTAATGGGCTAGAAAGATTCTTCAGTGAAAAAAGTAAAACCGTAAGGTTGAATGGCGTAGCTTAATTTTGAGAATTCAAAATCAGGCTAAAACTCAAGTTCAATATTTCAGATTATAATTAATTGTGATTTGTAAACAAAACTCATATTTTAAATAAAGCAATTCCTATTTATTCTACCGGTAAGATTAATTTAATTATCTTTAATTTATTTTCTAAAACATTTTTTTTAGACGGCTGAAAAACCGATAAAGCACTTCAATTGCTTATGACGATTCCGAGACATTTTATCACATATTAGTAACTCATTTGTTTATAACTCATCGTTATTTTCTGTAATGTATTTCTTATTCTTAAAGCGAAATTACATTTTGAATAATTTAGTTTTAATATACATAACCTAAATCTTATGGATTAAATGTTTAGAAAAATTGTTAGAAATTCAATTGACTGCAAAAATTTTATTGGCTTTAATTCAATAATTCTTTTTTTATTTCTGATAATTTATTAATCTTACAGATTACATACTACAGTAGAAACCCGGGAATCCGAAGCATTTGGGGCTGGCATTTGTTTTGATTCCTGGGAATTCAGTAAAATATTCTTGATATACCAAATACAGTAGAATACTGACTCTGGGTGCTCTGTGAAGGCGTACAGAAAGAGCATGTGTCGATTCGCAAGGTACAGTGGCAAATAAGTTGAGGGTAAAAAGAAGATATATGATTTCGCCTTTACTAATTAAGGTGCTGTATTCATTCTTAAAGACCAACGAATACTTCCTTTAAGTTAGGAATAAATATTTGCTTTGTTTCTGATTTGTAATTATTATTTTCCCTTCATTTTTCAGTAAAAAGTTTTCAGAAAATTAAAAAGATATTCGGATCATCCAAAATTTCGGATTCCTGGGGTCCTATTGTATCTAGTTTTGGCTGCGACAAGCTGCAAAACATGCTCAATTTTATCAATAGTGTTATGGCTGCACAAAGACGCGATTTATAAGAAGCATTGCAAAATGACAGCATAGACTCGAAATTACATTTCTAAAACTGTAAATGTACTTTCGTACTATCTTAAAGATGTATGAAACATTCTCCACTACTTTAAGTTGATCTTGGACGAATTAATTCCATCTGCTACTTAACCATTTATAAAAGGATTTAAAAGCAGAAGCAAACCGTAACATCAAAGTAAGGTTTAATTTTAAATGATATGTTACTGACTAAATTATTTTATTCTTATTAATAACTAGCTACCCTTGGCGACAAGCTTGTCCACCGGAATATTAGTTTATTTCTCCGTTTTTGTATCAGTTTAATGAACATTGAATTACATACGAAAATGAATTAATATATTTCTAATCATCTTAATATTAACAGTTTTGGAACAGCTTTGATTTACGGCATCACTGGCGGTAATCTTAAATTGGCGACTTTTTTTGGCGCCTAACAGAACATCGTGTCGTTAAGTCGCCAAAACAAAATTATCGTCAGTGATTTCGTATATCAAAGCTGTACCGCAGTTTTGAGTTAAATATCGAGGAATGGTCAAATTAAACAACAAAAAATTAGCATGTAAGGAGAGTTACTAAATACAGTGGTTCCCAAAAGTATTCGTACACTTACGACTTTCAATGAAATAGGGCTCTATCCATTAATTAAAATTAATATTTCAGAATAGGTTTTAATAATAAGATCTATAATCTATTCTTAACAAAGCTACATGAAATACTTTAAAAACATAGTAAAACTTTATTTTTAATAAATCAATAATCAAATTGTAACAAAAACTTTATCTCACAAAAGTCTTCGTACACTGAAATATTTTCGGATAAATTCATAATTTAAATTGTCGTCTGTCGCTTTATTTTTATTTTTGCATTGTGGTGGCATTTAAAACATCGTTTGGCTTTAATTTTTGCTTGCTTACACCGTAATATTCTATTTATTATTTAAAAATGGCTCGTAGTCGTAAAGAAGCAACAATCAGCATTCGAAAATTGATTATTTTTCATCATAGTAGTGGTAAATCAGTTCGGAAAATCCCTAAATTAGTTAATTTATCCCATTCTACAGTGTAGTATGTGATAAAACGCTTTAAAGAAGAAAATCGTATCGAAAACAAGGTAGAAAAGGTCGACCGGCAAAGTTAACAAAATGTGATCCGAGATTTATAATTAGAAAATTTGTGAAAAATCCACGTTTGAGTGCTTTAAAAGATTCTGCAGAATTTAATGAAAAATTTTCTACTTCAATTTCACCTGAAACTGTTCGACGAGTTCTCAGAGCGGATACTTTTAAATGGGCGTTCTGCCCGTAGAAAATTTTTTGTTAGTGAGAAAAACAGAAAGCTTAGGTTTTCCTTTTCAAAATCAATGTTAAATAAACACGGAACGTATTAGAATAATGTCTTATTTGCAGATGAAAGCAAATTTAACATTTTTGGTTCCGATGGACGTATAATGGTATGGAGAAGAAAAAATGAGGAACATAATCCCAAGAACTTAGTTGGAACAATTAAGTATGGCGGTGGAGGTGTCCTTGTGTGGGGGTGTAGATCAGCATCAGGACTAGGTAATTTGATATTTATTGATGGCCTAATGAATCAAGCTCTTTATTTAAATATTTTAAGAGACAATTTAAAATTATCAGCCCAAAATTTGGGTATTGGAAACAACTTTGTTTTTTATCAAGATAACGATCCTAAGCACACGGCTCTCAACGTTCGCCTCTGGTGTCTCTATAATTGTCCACAAAATTTGAAAACACCACCTCAATCGCCAAATTTAAACACAATAGAACATATTTGGAGAGAACTGGAGGTTAGAGTACGAAAACGCGACATTGAAACGAAAAGCAAACTAAAAACAGTAATGTTGGAAGAATGGATGAACGTTGATGCAGAAATTACAAAAAAAAATAGTGAAATCTATTCCCAAAAATTTAAAAGCTGTTGTGGATGCTAAAGGATATCCTACCAAATATTAATTTAACGAAAAATTAGAATATTTACTAATATGTGGAGATTTTTTAAAAGTGTACGAAGACTTTTGTGAGATAATGTTTTTGTTACTTTTTGACTATTGATTTCTTAAAAATAAAGTTTTACTATGTTTTTAAAATATTTCGTGTAGTTTTGTTAAGAATAAATTATAGATCTTATTATTAAATACCTATTCTGAAATATTAATTTTAATTAATGGATAGATCCCTATTTCATTGAAAATCGTAAGTGTACGAACACTTTTGGGAGCCACTGTATATACTTAATAATTATATGTGTTACGGTCAATGTCAACAAAATGAAAAAAAAAAACGCCCACAACGGCATGAAAAAGTTCTGAAAACAAAACTAAAGATACACATTATTGATTTTCCCGCTTATTTTTCTTCACGATAATGACATTTCATCTGTAGAAAATACGGAGTACATTAATCCGAAACAATATTAAAAAATTGCAACGTGAAAAGGATTATTATAAAGCAAATAAAATATACGAGACATAAACACGTTAAGACACTGCCGAAAATAATAATCGAAGTCATTCAGTTGAAGGTTATGACGTCACCTGCTCTCTGCACCGTCAGCCAATGAAATTACCAGCAACGTTCCGGAAAAGTGTCGCGGGAGGGAGCTCGGTAGATAAATATATCTTTCAACTGATCAGGAAAAAAAATTAATTAAAAAAAACGGGAAAAGATATTTTAACCTTTCTTGTTTTAAATACGACAGAACTGTTCCAGTTATAAGCTGGAAAAAAATTGAAAATAATAGTGTTATTAGAACGTTGGAAGCAGCAAATTTAAAAACAAAAATTTGTTGGCAAAACTGACTATTTTTTAAAAATTTCTCAAAATTCAGTAAATTACGTTTGAAGCTCAAAACAAACTTCATTAGAACGAAAATTGTTTGTTCTATCCGATGGTGCATTGATTGTCTTTCAATGATCATTAGAAAAGATACTACAGCCGTAAACGTGCCAAAAATGATCCAAAACAACACAAAACATTAAATAAAAAATTTTCTAGATTGAATTTTAAAATTCCGGCTTCGAGGTGCATTGAGTGCACCTGTGTGCCAAATTTCATGGCTGTAAGTGCTATGGATTCTCCTGAACATCGCGGACACACACACACGTAAGCACACAAACATTGCCTTTTATAAGTATAGATAGGGAGACAGCCGAGAACTTTCTAGAAAAAGGTAGAAATTTCGTGACGCCAAGTTGACAAACTTTGCCGCCAGAATCGTCGCCAAATTTGCGTCGAAACCTCTCCAAGTCGTTGAATTTACAGAATTCGTAACAGTATATAATAACCGCTGTTATTATATATAATAAACAATTACTCTCATTTATTGTAACATATAAATGTATATATTGCATGAAAGAATAATATGGCACTTTGGAGAACCAAATTAAATAATTTAAAAATGAAATTAAATTCCCAAAATTTCAGTCGTGAACAATATTTAAACAAATCATTCGAAAAGAGATAAATATCCGAATTTTCGAATCAGTATTAAGTTTTGTGAAGAATTAAATGTGTTGTCATGATTTCTTAGTTACAATGTCTATAAGAAAATAAGTGTTGGTGCTTATATTTATGTACATTCGTTAGAAGATATATTTCATGTACGGTAACTGGAACTTCAGTTTCACTCACGCTGTTTTTTTAAACCATTGATCACTCTAAATTACTAGTTACTCAAATCAGTTAAATCCCACCAGTTTAGTCAAGTTTAATTATCTTCACGTTTTGAAGCAATAGGAGGGCTATTTTGCGACGGACCTTGAAAAATTTTGAACCGCTGTCAGATGACGAGGACAACACCTGAGCTGGCATCCCATCTCTAAGCTACCGCACCATATCAGCGGGAGGACGTTTGACCCACTACGCCTAATTTAGTGTGCATCAGGTTCACGGCGGATATTCAATGGAAGTATACACGGTGGGATCTTCAGTGAAATCGGGTTTCGAACCTGGTACCCTCCGAAGTCGAATCCTTACTACTAGGCCACCGCGACCCCCTAATGTCCCACTGAAGGAGTGCATTTAGGACTGTACGTTAAAGTTTTTATTTTACAACACACCCGAGGGCATGTGTTGCCTTACTCATCACATTCTGTTTAACGGCATTGTGTGCGAGTTCATCACAGGGGGAGCTGAGAACACAAGCCCTGGGTTTGCAATGTTTATAAAACATTCATTGAAAATCTATTGATTGGTAGTTGATTCTTTATTTCATAACTTTACCAGAAGAAAATCATGATGTTAATCAATAATTCCGCTACATTCATTAATCCTAATATTTTTAGTATAGAAGTAATGTACTAAGCGTAACAGCTATGAAATAAATAAATAATTTCCAAATGCAAAATGTATTTGTTTCTAATGTACCCTTTTCAATTGTTACATTACATTGGTTTGAATAATTCAACGAAGATCAAAACTGTGAGAAAGAAATTAAATTCCAAAATTAAGGCATGAAAACATTATGCACTTCTGTATAATTTTTAGATTTCAATAACTTAATTAAGGAAATAATAATAGGGAACTATAATGTTCCAGTATAAAATATGTCGGCGCCAATTCGTTAAAATTTCAATGGCAACCCTCATTTTTTTAGATGGTATTTCTGGTGTTAGTAATACTGTATTTGCGTTCGCATGTTGTTGAAATCAATATCCCTCCCCCTCGCATCGCATAAGAGCCACGACGCTTATTGTAGCATCTCGCATTTCTTTGGAGATTTAATAAATTTTATTGCGTCACAGTCCGCTGCACATTTCATATGAAGCCATCAAAAATAAAATGTATTCGTGTTTTAAATTAAATTGTTGCATTTAACTTATACTCCGTACTGTTCAACCAGAGATTCCAAGACTAGCACTTTTGGACGATTTTACACTGGAAAGGGGTGTCAGGCAGTAAGTCAGATGAGCTCATTTCCGGAGTTCTTTGTTAGATCACGCTAAGTAAAATGTAAACATCTCCCCTTCCACTCTTCACTTTCCCCCTATTTTGATGAAAATAATTCAGACTGGCACATGCGCAAAAGAGCGGAGGGTTTCGGAATCCGTTGCTATACAATAGGCTTGAATAATTTAAATAAAATAATACCTATGAGAAAATTACTAATTTTGCACCATAAAGAGAACTTCGAGTCGCATTACGCATACGCAATGCGTATTTAAACAAGCCGTCATTCGTTCTTTCTGATGAAGCGAATTTTAAGAGTCATCTAAAGCAGAGGTTCCCAACCTGTGGTGCGCGTACCCCTGGGGGTACGCGAAATCAAAGTTGATAATGGCAAAACAAGAAAACATAAGGCATAAAAAAAGTTACAGAATTTTGTTTCCTCGAATTAATACTTGCTATTTAATAACTGTACCAGTTAAAAAGTTGATTATTACAGAGTGTAACTTTTATTCAGGTAAGGTACTTACTTATAAGTAGGCTATTAGGTACTTACAAGTTAATGCGAAGTTATTACAATACTGATTTCATTTGTTTTGGCGTTGAACTAATACTATTGTAAAAATGCAATAAAATGTAAAATAAAAAATTAGTCCAGCAATATTCTTAATTCGAGTCATTTGACTCTTAAGCTAATATAAGCCCTTAGCATTATTGATAAAAACTTCTTTGCGTAGGTGGATGGTTGGTGGGGGAGGGATATGACAGTAGTGGGTACACGAAAATAAAAAGATTAATCAAGGGGTACGCGAGGGAATAAAGGTTGGGAACCCCTGAGCTAGATGAATGAAATTTAGCACACAGTTTTATCATCAGGAACGTAGGTCCGTATCAAATTTTGGCCCGAATCCGTCAAAGGGTTAACTGTCTGTCGGTATGTATAACCGCATAATTGGGAACACAATAACTCCTTAACCCAAAGACTTAGATAAATGAAATTTGGTATGTGGCTTTCTAACCGTAATTTTAGATTTGTGTAAATTTTTTTGTTTCAGTTGGTTAAAAAAAATGTTCAAATTGCATATTCGATTTTCTTACTATGACGTAAGGCCATTTTGCGTCTTGGCGATACTCGTGACCTTGGCGCGCTCTTAAGGAAACTCATGGATAATCATTGCATTCTGGGTTACAGTAGGTTCGAATTTTTCATTCACGCGGGGGGAGGGGAAATGACACCTTTTTTGGGAAGTATACGAGAAAGTTTAGGGGAGACCATTTCCTTACATTCTTCGAATAAAAGAAGTCTACCTTCGCCTTCCTGCTTGCCGACGGAAGTATTTTTAGCAGTCTGAAATCATTTTGTATTTTTAATTTCAAATGTTCAAGAAACTCTGTTACAGTAAAAACATTTTGTCACTAATTTTCAGTTCTAGTAGGTCCTGAAAATTTGAATATTCTGCCCTGATACATGCCAAATCTGGCCCAGAATGTGAACAACTCTTTGGATTCGTCGGGGTGGTCCGCTTCCAGCGCATTTTTTACTTTCTGGTATACGAAGTATACAAAGAGGAAGTAATGTAATTGTCAAAAAATTCGAACTCGAGATTTTGACGAATCTCCACGTTTTAGACCTCCCGAGTCGGAAAACACAATTTTGGAATTATGTCTGTCTGTGAACACGATAACTCGAAAACTATTAGAGCTACGGGGATGAAATTTTGTATGTGATCTTTAAACATAATTTGTAGGTTTCTATCAAATTTTGGACAAAATCCGTCTACGGGAAGTCTGCCTGTCCGCGGTCATGCGAACACTATAACTCAAAAACTTGAATAGCTAGATCGATAAAATTTGGTACACAGTTTTATCATCATAAATGTAGGTTCGTATAAAATTTTGGGCCAAATCCGACAAAGTATTGACTGTCTGTATGTCTGTATAATCGCATACTTGTAAAAATTATATCTCATAAGCCCTTTAGCTTAGATAAATAAAACTTTGTATCACGGATTATAACATTAATTATAGATCTGTGCCCAAATTTCTTTCCAATCGGTTAAATAAAAGGCGTTCAAGATGCATATTCATTTTTTTAAATCCGATTCTCCAAACGCATGTGTACTTTTAGCAATCTCTGTGCACGCGGAAGGATTACGTCACTTTGTCCTTGAGCCGGCAAGAGTAGAAGTGTGTGCTAGATAGGTTTTAATCTCTACGCATCTCTTTGAATTTGATTCTTTACCTAAATATTTAACAATCGCTATAATCTACAATGAAAAACCTTCTGATAGTCATTGGATTCTGGGTTACAGTAGGTTCGAATTTTTTTTCCACACGGGGGGAAAGGAAACAGCACCTTTTTGGGAAAGTATACGAGAAAGTTTAGGGGAGACTACTCCCGCTGGTTTCATTTGCATACACAAGAAAACAAACAGCCCATATTTATGTAAAAAAATTTATTTCTAAAAACGATACACACAACAAGTAAACTTATTGATAATGATTGATCAGAACAATGGATTAATTTTGTCTGACTTTTATATAATTGCACATAGCTATGCTATTAGGAACCAGCTACATTAAAGCACCGTTTATACGTTTCTCATTTATACATCCTTTATATTTATACGTCCTTACGTCACGGTCCCGATTCAATCGCATTAATTGTAATGATAAATTGCTTCGTTTATACGACGCAAAGCTTCGATTGAAAGTTGTTTCCTCCCGTCCTAAAATATGAAATTTCCTCCTTTCTAGCATGTGAACTGTAATAAAGATATCATGACTTCGAAATTATTCACAATTGAAGAATTAATAGAAGACAAATTGTCTGCTGCTAATTTAAGCCATGGTGAAGTTATTCCACCTTTCTTTAAAGACGCAATGGACTCTCTGAAAAACTTCAAGCTTATTTCTTTTGAAAAGAACAGTGAAAAAGCATTCAAAGAATTTAATTCGATTCATAATGATGTATCTAATACCAACAGACAATCAGCACGCCAGACGCCAATTAAAGACACTTTTTTAATTAAACGCCTATCTGCATGCATATAAATAGTATATGTATAATTATTACTCAAGATATGCAATAAATGTTTGATTTTTCCCAATTTTATGATGAATGTTTCATTTTAAAATTTAATTATTGATTTCCATACCCCCTATGTAGTATTATACTAGTATTCTCTTAAAAAAACCTTAAAGTTAATACTTTAAAATGAATTTGCATTAGTAGTATTAAAATTGTAGCAATAAAAGTTGTTTAGTAAAATTTTGATTATACGTCTTTTCATTTATACGTCGTTTTACGTCAGTCCCTTGAAAGACGTATAAACGGTGCCTTATTGTATTATTTTATTGATTTGGGATGAATACTGAAAACTATCATACAGAACAGAGCAAACTACAAATCTATTACCCAATAGATAACTTATAATGTAATTATTAATTTTGGAAAAAATGCAGCATTCACATTTTTTTCTGTCATGTTTTGGGAAAACAACTATGTCTGAAAAATTTTATTTTTGTAATTCGTTTCCACTTGTATAGCAATGCCCAATTTCGATTTCATATCCTTCATTAAAAATTAGCTGCTGTTTCTTCTTATTACAGTCATACGATAATATATTTTCGAAATGCTATTAATTTCTAAATATTGTAAACTAATTACAATATTATTCAAAAAGGGAATGCTCATTTAAAAATGTTTAGCCATGCTATTTCTTTTCGTTCTACACTCATCACTTTTTGAATTAAAAGCAATTATATCTAATATTCTTAAATACATTAAAATATTTTTTCATGTGATATAACTATGTAGCACTCAAGTAATGCTATAACTAAGATAAATATTTTTTACTATGGAAATTTTTACATTCATCAGATTTTTTTGCAGAAGTTGTTATCTAATTATTACAAATATAGCTCAAGAAAAATGTGTCTGAAACTTGGCTAATTCGAACATTTTTTATACGAATTCGAACATTTTTTTGCCCTTAAATTTCCTATTGCATAACATTAAAATAACGTCTAAAACTCAAATTTATTTTTATTAATTTAAAGTCAAAACTGAAAATTGTGAAATATTTTTTTTTATTTCTGAACTGTTTTCATAAGTTAAATACTTCCATATCCTGTGTCCTCAGTGATTATGAAGGAATAATTTTTTAAGGATTTTAAAATTTACTCAAGGACTTTACTGCTTTGCAATATTATCAATAAAAATCAATAAAAAAATTCTAATTTTTTAAAAAAACTTTGAACACGATAAATGTGAATTGTTCTGTTTATTTAGGAATTTTATTTTCAGTTGTTTTATTCAAATTGCTATATATTGTTTATTTATTAAAAATTTCTTACTTATTCAAACGAGTTTTCTGGTTTGTTTATTTTGGATTCACAGACCGTTTTCCGGTAACCCTCTGATTTAAGCAATCGCCAAATCCGTTTGGAAACTGTATCAAGAGCCAAGTTGGAATCGGTCCTTTCTTTAGTACATAAAGCGTTGAATTCCGTGTTCTTTGAGTTTGCGTAATACTTTCTTTTTAAATCGGTTTAAAAAAGCTCTTAAAGGATTTAAATTCTAAATGGAATATTGTAATTAGTTCAATCGTTTGGTTAAAAATTTAACCGTCAGTGATTATCTAAATCGTATGGTTAAAAATTTAACCGCCAAATAAACCTTGGAAGTCGCCAAAAAGAGTGATAAAGACTAATTATGGCAACCTTTCCACAAAATTGGGCGTTTATTTTAAGTAAACATTGAGTGTTACAACAATAGGAACATTAAATTCAATATTTTTGAAGTATTCTTAAGGCATAACATTAAAAAACTCCACTTTAAACATTAATTAATAACTTCAAACAGTGTGTTGAAATTTTGAAGATTCCCATTGACTTAACATTATCACCGGAAGTTACTGGGCACGGCGGAAAATCTACTTTACCGCAAATAAACAAAACAGAAAACTCGTGCATTGAAATTATTGTTTTTAACATTATTGAATTTTTTAATTATTATTATTACTTCATTTCTTATATCAGTTTTGTTCCCTGTCAGTTTTGAATTCACCAAGTTCCAGTGTAAAAAAATATGTTTGCAGACGATAATTTTCCTTTTGCTCCTACCTTTTAACTCTCCAAATAGTTAAAATATTATTACTTGGTGCATGAAATTATTATACTTTGTATTAGGATAAACAATTAAAAATTTGCAATAGATTAATTATAGATTTTATAAAGATGTGGAAAAATCCGTATCGTTAATATTAGGATTTTTGAAACGCTTGTTTTAAAAAAAACGAATTAGAAATTTCACACTGAAAGCTGAGTGTGAGAAAAAGAACCCTAAAGAGACTTAAAAATGACAGAATAAAAATTCAATTTTATGAATTTTTTCATGAGTAAATTCTATTTCATTTAAGATTATACTATTCTACTACCGAATTTCAAGTAGAAGATACCTACTATAGAATCAACAAGATAGCAGGATATTAAAGGTTAATTTTGTAACTATTTTATCGGTATTGGAGTTAAACGGAAGAGAAAAGTTAGGGGGACGGAGCCTTTTTGTGGATTTAACATTCAAATTTAAGATTAAAAAAATGTCCTTATTTTCCTTTATTCTAACAATTCTCTCTTGGTATGCATTTCTTTAGGAATTGAATGATTTTACCCACAGTTGCAAATTCATATTTCCTGATCCATATGTATAAAAATTATGATGCATAAAATTGCCATGCTTAAAGGTGTGTCTCAAAGGTTATCCTAAAATCCGATAGAGCAAGTCTTGTAATGGCGTCAATAAATGCTCACGTGACACACGTCAAATGCATCACTTTAATTTCATTTTTAAGTCCGTTGCGCATTTTGCTAGGAGAAAAAATATAACACAGCGAGCAGTAGAAATCACGCGCCATTACTCTTGTCATATGACGGTGACGTCACAAGATTTGACTCCATTTTGACAAGCTCCATAGGGTTTTAGTATTTTGTCCGTGAGGCGAAGTTGAAAGGTGCGATTTCAAATAAATAAGTGAAAATAATAATAATGCTAACTGAGTAGATCGCAGTCACTGATTGCTTTCATTCATTAGTGTCAGAAAGCACGCATTACTGTTAGTTTGTTGCACTTTGATCTTATTAGTTCTTCTGTGTCTCGAACCACTGTTGTCGATACCCCGTTTCCCTCCAATCATCTAAATAATGAGTTGAAAAATATCACAATTTCGATCTGATCTTCCCTCAGTCGTTGGAAGCCGTTGATTGCAGAAATTCGTTACAGTCTCTCAACTAAGCTTGGTCTTCGTCAAACATGGTTGCTGAAAGAAAAAAATCATTTACGATGAAATCGACAAGAAAATATGAACATAAAAATGTTTTCAGATATACAGAAGAGATACTATTAATCTGTAAGGCAAGCAAGCACTTAAAACAACTAGCCAAAATCGCCTGAATTTAAAATTCCTTCGGAAAACATAGGGAAATAACATTTTGTGTCTAATAAGGAGAAGAAAAAAAAATAAATAAAAACAAACAGAAGAAATAAACAAAGGGTCTTTAATTTTTTACACACTTTATTCTGATTAGATTGAATTTTAAAATGAAAAATAAGAATGTTTAATCCTCTCATACCTAGCAAGGCGGTCCCGGGGCGGTCTAAAAATTTCCCCTTAACATCGACAAGGGCCGGTTTGAGGCGGTTGGTTTGAAATTGGTAAGGCGTCTTGACACCAAAACTGTAGATATGTTTCGAAGTTTTTTTTTTTTTGGACTCGATTGGTCAAATGGAATAGATCTAAAATGCATAATTAGTTATCTGCTGTATACCACGAAATTAAGCACAAACCGAGCCATACTGTGTAAAGTATACGAAAAAGTTAAGAGGAAAACATTATCATAGATTCAAATGCATTTTTTTTAAATAAAAAAAATTCTTACCCGTAACTGTCACAAGGAGGGCCCAAACACGTTCTATTCATGGGTGGCGGTGGCCCTGAGCAATAATGACTCTGCACCATGGAATAAATATTCTGTGAAACATGCTGAACGCAGACAACATCTCTGTTCTGGAATCCTTGCCCGCAAGTCACAGAACAGGGTTCCCATAAGCCTTCCTGCCATCTAGGGAACAAAACGTTGGAAAGACAACATGTAATGTTATTTATCTTATGTAACATTTCCTATAAATTTGGAAACAATAATAATAGCTGTAGTAGAAGGGGAAAGATAATTGACATATTTGTTACGAGGAGGATAATTATCTCTGTACTTTTACAGTGAATAAAAATGAAAAAAAAACATTTGTGTTTTATGGCCTAAATGGCAATATAGTTGTATATCAAGGGCCGGCCCTAGCAAAAGCGGGGCCTGATGCAAAGTTGAGTTGCAGGTCCTTGGAACAAATATCATACAGAAAATAATTTGCTTCTTGCTATTTATTTGAACAATATTATGATTTTAATATTTTACCTTTGCATTTTGATAACTAAAAACTCTCAATAATACTTAATTAACCTCAAACCGTTGATTACTATAACCATTTTGTTTATATTACATGTTTTGTATTTGAGTGTCTGTTTATAATATCTATGTTTCGAAAGTTTGTTTCTGGAATTGCAACGCTGTTTTAAGAAAGAGAAGAAAAGTTTTTTTTTTTAAATTTGAGTTTCAGTTTTTAACTTTGTACTTTCATATGATAAAAACGGCCATTTACAGTCGGTAAACTGGAGATTCTTTTTTAGAGTATTAATGAGGAATTTATTTTACTTTTTAGAGTAATAATTTAAAGAGAATTTGAAACAATTACATTGTCCGGTTTGGTACAGTAAGGACTTAATGAATGCATGAAAATGATAAATAATTAAATTAATTTTTAAGGTTAAGGTTTCAACCACCGAAAACATTGTAACACATAAACCAAACAACAAAAGTAATTGCTTCATAAACTTGTTAAATACAATTTGGTATGCGACTTACTAGTGTAAGTCTACGATGTGCGATTTTTGGTTAGTTTTCTTCCATGTTATATAGCAGATTCATTGATAAGATCATCATGATTTAGTTTTTTGTTTAGTTCAGATATGACTAAGGAAGTAAATCGTTCTTAAATAATGATATATCTCAAGAAAATTTTTATTATTTTCAGTCTCGAGAAAGATCTTTCTGAAGATGCGACGGTGTCTCCTAAGGTCTATATAAT